>JALIZH010014320.1:0-70304 GCA_030522465.1 Rhipicephalus appendiculatus | reverse complement strand
CAGAAACCGCCACGTAAGAGCTGGACTCTAAAGATAGAACGATGCCGACGCTCCTCAGCGCAGAAACAGCCACGTAAGAGCTGGACTCTAAAGATAGAACGATGCCGACGCTCCTCAGCGCAGAAACAGCCACGTAAGAGCTGGACTCTAAAGATAGAACGATGCCGACGCTCCTCAGCGCAGAAACAGCCACGTAAGAGCTGGACTCTAAAGATAGAACGATGCCGACGCTCCTCAGCGCAGAAACAGCCACGTAAGAGCTGGACTCTAAAGATAGAACGATGCCGACGCTCCTCAGCGCAGAAACCGCCACGTAAGAGCTGGACTCTAAAGATAGAACGATGCCGACGCTCCTCAGCGCAGAAACAGCCACGTAAGAGCTGGACTCTAAAGATAGAACGATGCCGACGCTCCTCAGCGCAGAAACCGCCACGTAAGAGCTGGACTCTAAAGATAGAACGATGCCGACGCTCCTCAGCGCAGAAACAGACACGTAAGAGCTGGGCTCTAAAGCTTGTTTAATATTGGCGAACTTGAGCCCGACAAACTTGATGAAAAATATGTGAACGCTAGAGCGTTCCACACCAAGAATGTCCTGCGACCAACGCAGGTCTTCTTCTATCAAGCCTTGCATGTCAACCCAGTTTATCGTGTCCGTGCCCGAGGGTATCAGTTGCGCTGTCACAAGAAGCGCGAGCAGGCGGGGTGCATTGCAGACGCCAACACAGCTACTCGCTACACTTTGCGCTCGCTCTCTTTCGTCATCGTTAGCGCTATCGGTTACACCGACGAAGGGAACGCCGCTCAACGCAGGAACTGGCGCCTAAGTGCTGCGCTCGAAATCCTTGGTCGAATTACGAGAACGCAGCTGTTCAGTCCGCAGAAGGAGAAGCTCATCGGTTCTTTCTTGAAGATGCGCTACTCAACCGGCGTATGCTGGCTGTATGCTGGCTGTATCACTCCTTCGACGAGTGAAGCGCACACCGCAGTTCGCGCAAGCGAAGTACAAGCACATCGCACCCACCACGATTAGCTAGCATACTTTCGCCTTTTCTTTCCCAAAAATGCGTGACACAGTTTGTGCAAGCGCCTTGTCCGCCGCAGCTCCTAAACGAAGAACTGTCTCTGCAGGGGTTGAGGGGCGCCGACGTCATAATGGAGAAGTGCGCGCCGCCAAAGCGTACGGTTCGTTCTGTTGCCGAGAACACCACGTTGTGTGCGCTGGAGAAGCCATCAAGGATTACTATTTGAGTATAGGTGTTTCTCTTGAATTAGTCGCCTTGGTTGAACGCATAAGGCAAACGCGCCTGCAGTAACGCTCACTTTTCGCATTGGGAAGTATTGAAACCACTTACATTTTTTTCAGTGTGAGTGTAACATAAGACCGTAAGAAACAAACGAAACATTGCCCACTTTTTCGCTTTAGTGATAATGGCCGCTGAGTGATTATGCATTGCAAATTCCTATTCTTCGATTCTTTTCTTCTAATTGAAAGGACTACCCTGTTAAACTTAACGAAGGTACACGCACTTTTTGATAATGTCTAAAAGCTCGTTCCTGGACTTCGGCTCTTACCTTCGCTACGCCAGAAAGCACCATTTTTATTTTCGTATATCTGCCTTCAACGCCACATTAGCAATTTCTCTATCGCCCTCCTGACTAACTTATCGCAATCTGGCACATTGGTTGCGGATAAGCTGAAGAGCGGGTGCAATGGATCGTAAGTTGCTGAGGTAGTCTCCCTTAATAGTAACTGGTAGTTATTGCCATCCGCGTTATTTTATTACCTCCAACCATTTAATGACCTACATTACCAGATACTTTATACATTTGAATGAGTCCTGTTTCCATGGTTTCTTCGACTCTGTGTAATGTAACATGCATTTCACAAGAAGAGCAGGGAAGTAGAGTGGCCACAGGGAAATAAATGTTTCCTACATGTGTAAGAAAAATAACTGGACCAGTACTGTTTTGCAGAAACCCATAAGCAAATTCATATGATTCTTATCATTGGATTTCGTTCCTCATAGTTCCTCCATAGCCAAAACAAGATGAATCCAACCGACAAATTGGTCAAGGAAAGCGCAATCGGCAACAGTTCTTGTTCTTCACTGTTCTTCACAAGCGGTCCTTCTGCAGCCCGACCGCGCAATAGTTGGAGCAATAGATGCCATTATCGT
This sequence comes from Rhipicephalus appendiculatus, assembly GCA_030522465.1. Classification (NCBI taxonomy): domain Eukaryota; kingdom Metazoa; phylum Arthropoda; class Arachnida; order Ixodida; family Ixodidae; genus Rhipicephalus; species Rhipicephalus appendiculatus. Next base: position 68,124 of record JALIZH010014320.1, on the reverse strand, counting down.
TATTTTTAGGTCGTGAATGTCATCTGTTGTGCTCGAGGAACAACAGCTGGACAGATAAAACCAAAGAGTTGCCTTAAAGGGCAAATTTGATCATTTGCGTGCGTGCACGCGTCGTAGTTTTGGTCCTGGCGTAAGGACTAACCGCAAGATTTCTAGAAATGTAGTCAATCGCGCTCTCGGAAGGAACTGTTTATTTACCCCTATTGTATACACAGGGAGTCATAGTCACAAGTCATAGTCAGACAAGTTAGACAGTCACAAACGTCACTGAAGCACTTGTGCGTATCTTGCTCCTGGTGAAGCAACCTTGTGTACACAACTCATTTCGGCCTCCAAGGAGGAGAACTTCGTGAGCTCGATCCCTGTGTCAGGGTGAGCCGCTGTCGACGAAATGTTTCCCGAATGGACCTCGTCATCAGCCGTTTTGAAACGTACTATTTTTGTCCTGTAGATATAATTGCAATGAAATCTTTCTTGTTTGGGCTTTGTTGGGTGGAGTTGAGCTCATCGTCAGTAAAGTATTTCATTGCTGCCTGTATGTTTTCTGGCTTCAGCTTCGATCTGGTGCAGAGGTTCGGATTTGACCACACCCGGGTGACTGTATTTTCTGGATTTCCGAATGAGGTGCCGAGTTGCGGATGGAATCATTTCTTGAATCTCTTGATGAGAAAGGTTCACAGGGAGCAATGTCAGGAGGCGGTAGCGTTCGTAGTATGATTCCCAGGTATCGAATGTGTGCTTTAGGTTGCGCAGCCACTCGCGACACGTGTTGCAGGTTTCCGCTGAAGGACCAGGTTCCTCTGTAGTGCCGTATGCTATTGTAAGGACAGCAGAAATTGTCCTGGAGATAGCGCCCTCCTATCTCCGCTTTCTTACACTTGGCGTAAGACACTCGGCAATGTGCTTTCACTTTCGGCGGAATTTTCAGCGGTCTCACGTCGGTTGTCTTAACGAGTACGTTTAGCTCTTCGACAGCAATTTGTTCGGGAACAAAGTTTTCATCAGACTGAGATGCATCTGGAGACTCTACGGCGATCTGTTTCAAGCGGTTGAAACAGCTCTGGCACAAAATGTCGGTTTCTCTGATGGATGAGGCTTTTTTCTGGCATGCGCTTCCTTAGTAAGGCGACATTCAAATCTTTCACACGTCACAAGTTCCCCTTGTAGGCAATCTTCTTCGTATGCCTCTTTGGGTAGTCAGTGCAAAACGGTCGCTCTGAGCTCCACAACGTGGCCATCAATATCAGGGGAGTGTAATACGCGCACGCGTACTCACGTTCGTTCACCAGCAGAGGACTGCCGGGTTGTCGACGACGAACGGAAGTGAAAGCCGACGTTCTCTTGTTACTTCGACCTTTCTTAAGCGACTTGAGCTGTTTCTTGTTTATGTTCTTTCTTTTTTTTTTTTTCGGGAGCGGGCGACCGCGGTCAGGCTGCAGAAGGACCGCTTGTGACGACACGCACTGTCTGCGTTATCACATTACCGACGTGCCATGGGAAGCGAGAAACATCCAGCGGTGGATCCTCTCCAGCCACCTGCTTTATGAGGCGTACGCAGGCTCACATGCGCGAAAAATTTTGAAAGCGATTCCTGCGAAGAGTGCGACTCATTATCGCGGCATGCTCAGTGGCTGGGACCCGTGTAGAAGATTTTGTGATTTGCGTAAAAAAATGTAGTAATAATTTCCTCTCCAAAAGCAACTGTTCCTGTTTTATTCCTGACAATCCGTCAATCCACAGAAGACATTCGAGACCTAAAAATAACGATAATGGCAACTATTGCTCCATGCTCGCTCAATGTTGTGGCTACTCACTATACGTCAATTTGGCCACATTTCGTGCTTCGTAGTTCCGACCTCACAAAAATAATGCAACATGTTTTTACAGATTAAGTTAGAACACGTGCTTGGCTTTAATTCTGGAGAGTTTAAAGAAAATCGAAGATGGTGTTTTTTTTTTTTAAATGATCTTCAAAATATTGCATTTTGAGGGACATGTCCTCAGTTGAACATTTCTGGTTAACGTTTGAAGCCACTCTCAGGTATTTCGTTAAGCACACTTGTTCACCAAACATAGGGCAATGTTTTTTAAAAACTTTGGGAAGTCTGGCGTTTATACTTGCGGAGGAAAAAAATCTTGAATGTGAGCATTATTGAGCTTTGTGTCGATTTCGCGATTTTTTTTTTCTTAACAGAACAACATCAGAACTGCAAAGTAATAATTTTTTTCTCAACGCAAGCTATCCGTAGTGTGTGGAGAAAACTTTTCACACTTACAGCTACAATAGTGGTTTTGTAGCGTCTCATCGAAATCCCATTTTCGCGAAATTCGAAAAGATGCGGTTGCGGCTCAGTGGACACTTGTGAATTTTTTTAAAGAAGGTGAAATTTTTTTCTCGCGAAACCAAAAGTGGTTTTGTTGTCATGGGGAATCGGAAAACAACATATATTTTTTTTCGGCGAAATTAAAGCGGGTCGGCGGACATGCACCGACGTTCTTATCTGAACACACCCTTGGGGAATCGGTGTACATAGATTTAGGTGCACGTTAAAGAACCCCAGGTGGTCAAAATTTCCGGAGCCCCCCACTACGGCGTCTCTCATAATCATATGGTGGTTTTGGGACGTTAAACCCAAGATAATAAAATGTTGTCTAGCATACAAATAAAAAGCCCTTAAAATTGCCCTTTCTTTCAATGCTGTGTCATATTGAATATGACTTCAAAAAGACGTCTTAAATTCTGGCATTATGTGACGTGCGATGACGTCATCAGATCGCATGGTTATAAAATGCTTTTTTGGATCACTCACGTTTACGCCGACGGTAACTTTTAGTGTTTGATGAGGCATCTAAGACTTTCGCCTTAATATGTGTAACCGACCGCCGTCGCGAATACTTAAAGCCCACTTCCGTGCATGAAACGAAATGGTGACGACGCATATGGTACACAAACATATATGAAAATAAAAACATTCCTAGCACAGGGATGAGGGACGCATAATCTTTCTTCGATGCATTATACTGGTGGCATGCGAATTCTTTACGACTTCTAGTTTTATTCAAAGAAAAGATATAGTTTTCGGGTTTTTTAGGAATGTCACCCTGAAAGATGTCGCGTCGATCGTCCCCATTTTTTTCGCCGATTGATGACGGAAACGTGTAAATTACCCTACGCCTGCTAAGAAAAAGTGTGACTGCCTTATTACCCTATGCTGCCCGAAAATATCCAAAACTGCCTTACAAGTCGAGTAATTACCCTACGGTTGGCAACACTGGCCCATTCGCTGACAACCAAGGACCAAGGCCAGAAGAGGCTAAGGGACGACACCGACTGACCTCCCCCTACTTTCAAGACAGGTGCCCTCGCTTGGCTTTTGATTCCATCGGATACTCCTGGCTTTCCGTGACAGTAACTGGTCTCGTAACACGGTCTCTACCAAATCCTTGCTCGTGCATCCGCAATTAAATATTACGTTTAGTCTTTGACACCGTCCGAAGACACGTTGTCGTGGTGGAGAAATCGTCCATACTGGTCACCTCAGGCCCTAGTATGACGCCGCTATACTGATAACGCCTTAATTCGCCGAGATGGCTACCTTATTCACCTTGGGCAATATAATGGACAACACAAAGAAGACTACGTATGACCCAGGCAAGCAAAACACTGCGTTAGGGGACGCCAGGAGAAGCGAGCTTGCGCTTGCTAGGATTTCGGTTCAATTACGCTCGCCCTTGACGTTGAAACAGGAATAAATTTCATATATATATATATATATATATATATATATATATATATATATATATATATATATATATATATATATATATATATATATATATATATATATATATATATATATATATATATATATATATATATATATTTGTTTCGAGAGATGTGCCCGAAATTCCTCAAAATCAAGGAAATGCGATATTAGGTTTAATGTTTATTAGGTGACTCATAACAAAACAGATAAGATTGTTCAGAATTCAGTGTCGGCGTTCCGTGGTCATGTGGTTCTAGCGTCATGAACTTGCGTATTTATGCTTTTGCGTCGTGGCGTGCAGTCCGCAGTCGTATGCCGTTGTATTAGACGCAGTAGCATATACGGAACTGCCGATAAAATTCACGCGTCATTTAATAAAAAACTTTTGATTTTTTTAACAAAAGTTGAGCGTATTGACTATACAGGGTGTTTCAAGAAATGTGTCCACTATTTTTAAAAAAAATCAGAAAAATGCGGTATTTGCTCGCTGTCTTCACAGTTGTTTTTTTTCTGTTGCGGCAGGCATCTTAGCATGGTTGAAGACATGATCTGAGATAGTAATTAAGAAAGTTAAATTAATTAACTTTTTAATTAGTGGAGTTAGGCGCTTAAGTCAAATGGGAGAATTGAAGTCCTTCATGCGAAGAACCCATTTCAGCTTTGAGATTTCGAAAAAGCGGCCTCTAATAATTATTGTGGCGTAATGGAATTTTCCCAAATTCAGCGGCGAAACCGAAACCGAAACGCGGAAGAGCGCAACTGCCATATTCGTCTGAGACGTCCAGAATGAGTGAACGTCGTTATATCAACCATCAACCGACTTCATTGTGTAGGTGTGTGGGCTGCGCTTGCAGTAGTAGCAAGCATGACGCACATGCGTTAACGAACGGGGAAGAACTGCAGCTCTGTAACCGTTGTCTTGAACAGTGACATCATTCTAGTCGTCTGCTTGTTGCGCTCATCGGTGCTTGGGTTTCGGTTTCGCCGTGGAATTTGCCTGAATTTCATTACGCCACAATAATTAGTACAGGCCGCTTTTTCGAAATCTCAAAGCTGAAATGAGTTCTTCGCATGAAGGACTTCAATTCTCCCATTTGACATAAGCGCCTAACTCCACTTATTAAAAAAGTTGATTAATTTAACTTTCTTAATTACTATTCCAAATCATGTCTTCAACCATGCTGAGATGCCTGCCGCTACAGGAAAAGCAATTGTGAAGACAGCGAGCAAATACCGTATTTCTCTAATTTTTAAAAAATACTGGACACATTTCTTGAAACACCCTGTATATTATCGTGCTGTATTGTAAATATACATGTTTATTTTATTTCAGAATTACAAGGCGGTGACATTGAACCGTTTACCACTAGTAAGTAAGAAGTTCTCAAATATCACATTTAGGGGATGGCTCAATACGTAGGTGCAGATAGATAGATAGATAGATAGATAGATAGATAGATAGATAGATAGATAGATAGATAGATAGATAGATAGATAGATAGATAGAATAGTCTAAGTGTTTCGGAGCCGAATGAAGTTGCAAATGCTTGTTTGGACTACTTTTTGTCTGCGTTTGAGCCCTTACTAACTCGGCCAACTATCAGTCATACCGCTTGCGCACCATATATGAACTGAAAGTGATGCCAAATTTTAAAATTGCGAGATTGATCAAGCTGATAATTTAGTGGTGGGTCTGCTTGAAAAAGTGGGGCACAGAAACGGATGAATATTTGCGGGGCGGCCAAGGAGAAGTTTTGGTGGAGAGTAAACTTCAAAATCCATGGGGTGGGTCACCTAAAAAAATCAGAGCTTGGCAACGCGAAATGGTTTCCAATACTGAAAAGTTTCAAGGTGAGAATGGTGGTGAGCAAATTGAAAAGTTTGTTGTGGGCGATAACATATTTTTCTGATTGATATGCAAAAATAATTGTAGGTGATTGTTGTGCAGCAATGGCAGCTTAGAAGGCATTGTGATTTATAACTAGGAACGTTCAGCGCAATGTGTTGTCTGCATCTCTTTCTTGTGCCCCCGTATTATTGCGCTGAACGTTCCTAGTTATGCATCTTTACCAACCCGCCCAACTCGCCGCAATTGTGATTTAGTTGGCAACTTTGAAGACGGCTGCTTGCATTCGACGTTCAAATATTGGAGGTTCAATCTTAACGTCTAGCAGCACGCGTTGTCACAAATAAGGCCATTACTCGGTGTGGGGGGCGCCTGAGGTAGCACCACGCTTCGCATCATATACGTCGTCGTCCGACAGTTGTACCTTCTTGGTCGGAGAGTCAATGTTCGCATTCTTATGGAAGTACTGGCATGTTTTAGATGTGAAGCATCTTATGGCGAAACTTAATCCGGTGGTGGTGGTGGTGGTGGTGTGCTGGCGTGACCACCCTTACTGCGCATGCGCAAACATTTCAAAAAAAATAAAAATAAAAAACATCCTCTCCCCCTCTCTCTCCTCTAGGCATCCCTCCCCGCGGCAACCACACCCTCACTGCGCATGCGCCTCCCCTCCTCTCTCCCCTCCTACGTTACCCCCCTCTCCCCTCTAGGCATCCCTGCCCGCGGCGTCCATACTCCCACTGCGCATGCGCGTCCCCCCTCTCTCTCCTCTCCTACGCTCCCCATCTCTCCTCTGGGCATCCCTGCCCGCGGCGTCCACACTCCCCACTGCGCATGCGCGTCCACCCCCCACCCTCTCTCCCCCCCCCTCTCTCGCCTCGCGACGCCGACGCAGGCAGCGTCTGCTAGCGAGTTTCTTGGTTGAAAAAACCGACTGCTCGCGCTGCACAACCGTTCACTGGCCACCCCGTATATATGGCAATGGATCTTGACCTCCAAGGTGGTGCCGGTGGGAGATTTCTCCTGTGCGTTGTTGAACAATAAAAATTCGCAGCGTGCGCGTTAACTAAAAGCGGACTGCGGGTCTCTGCGTCCAGTCGGAGTCTTCTGTCTCTCATTGCCCATTAGCATCGATTGACATGTTCCAGTAGGAAACACCGCTCCATCACTGCGCGCTTTGCGCCTCCCCAGTTTTCTGTCCTGCGCAACGCTGCGATGAGCACCAGCGTCAACGCCACCGCCAATGTAAGCGTTAGCGCCCGCTGCTTCACATCTACACATGGTTCCCTTTAGCGGGAGATGGTGTAATTTTTTATAATAATAACTTAGTGATATTCACTTCTTCCATGAATCCCTTATCTTTTATGCTGTTCAGGGTGCTGCCCACCCCTGTAAAGTCATCTCCGCCTCATAGCGCCCCCCACGTCGTAGTTAGAGTAATAAGCTGCCGCCGCGAGAGATAAAGCATGGTTATATGAGGGCAGCGTGACCCGGACTTAGGACTGAGAGACACGTACACAAACGAGCGCTACTGACAACTGATTTATTTCATCACACAAGCAGTAAATAAGTACCCTCATATAACCCTGCCCTCATATAACCGTGTTTAACTACCAACTCGCCCAGCTTGCCGTTTTGAGAGATAAAGCTGTGTCGAGCAGTGGTGCCAGCAGCGCCGCCTGGTGGGAACGAGGTTACGCGTACGGATGAGGATGAGCCCTCAGTCTGTGTAGTGCTTTAACTGCCAATTAACGAAGAGAAAAACGTACAAAATTGGCTGTCTTTCTTAAGGAGTCAAGACCTTATTCCTGCAATTTTCATTCTGAAAATACCTTACTTCATTGATTTCTATTTAGAATTAGCACATAAATTTAAAAAAGAAGAAAAAAATGCTTTCGAGGGCGCCTTTCTCTCGATGTGTACCGTGGGAATGGGTCACAACGTGCAGAAAGTCGAAGCATTTCTTTGACGCCATACACGGGAACACAATGAAAGTCGGACAGACGCTGCTTCGTCGTAACAAAAGCTTTCATGAATAATAGTCGCTCTTTGTGTGGTAGATTTCGAAGCATGGAGTCGATATATCGTTGTCATCTCTCGTCGTCACCAGAAGCAATATTCAGGGTAAAGACAACGTCCTTGTGGCTGTCGGACACAAATTCAATGTCATCACTAACGCTGTTTTCTGTACTGTTCCAAGAAGTACCTCTTTTTCTTGAAGCACCGTCGCCACCGGCATTCTTCTTGTAAAGCGGCATTACGAAATGACTGTTACAGGCTTAAAACAGGCACGGCGTAGTCATGCTGGTTGTTGGTGCATAATGAAAAGTTACTTAGCGCTGGTGAGGTGGAGGAGAACAAGCAAGAGGCACTACACACGTGGGTGCTACTCAAAACAATTAAGGTCGTTCCTTGATCGCGTCCAACGAAAGTGCCTTCACATACACGTCACAAGATCATGTGACCTTCGAAAGATCCAAGAACCAAAAAAAAAAAAATCCGGGCGAATCAACACAAAGAATGGAACACTTGAGCGGAATCACAATAAAATAGAATAAAATTGACGGTTTGCGCAGGAAAATGTTTTCGTAGTCAGATAGCGTTAGGGAAGTCTTGCTGATGCAAGAACTACTGTGATATTCAATTTGTTCACTTTCCATTATGAGCAGGGTGACTTCACAGTTGTTCTTTCTAACTATGACAGTTTTGTCAAAGAAAAGAACACACGCGCATTCTTGGCAATGAATTGCCAGAAAACCATGTGAAGAAATCTTATTCCATTTATAGTGGTGCCCCCACAGACGATCGTTCACGCACCTCCCTGTTTGTCCTATATGAAATCGCTGGTAAGATAACGGAATACGATAAACTACACGTGACTCGTAATTAGGTAATTTTGTTTTGTAATTCTTATTGCAGTGGTTATTCGTCTTCGTTGGATTATTTTTTTTACAGAAACTTAACAGTTTCTTCGGTGCTGAGAACAAACCTGTATATTCTTCCGAGCCGCTATTTGCTTTAAGTTGTGCGAAATTTGGTGGATATACGGAATTGCGGCTAAATTGCGTTTGTCAAAAAGAGGAATTATGCTGATCCTGGCTACGGCACGACTACCTTTTAGATATAGAAAGCTTAGTTTCCCGTCAACAAGCGTTTCGACAGTCAAAACAAGGCGTTGAAAACACTTACGCACATTCAATAAGATGTCATCGCACTCATCTACATATCTAAAGATTTGCATGCAGGTTCTCTGTGACGCTACGCGTAGGGACAACGCACGATCAAACTTCGCTAAAAAAATCACCGCCATATCCACAAAGTGAATGATGTTAGAGGAGCTTGCTCGGAGATGATCGGGTAACCCTCCAATCATCCGTACACATCTCCTACCATCATATATAGACGTGACAACGTTGTTATATATACATTACATACATAACGTTATTAATTGACATTTGGATGCACTATATACATTTTGATGGACTATATACATTATTTATACACAAGAGATGTTCTTTTGCAAAGTACAAGTAGGGAGTCCCTCGATGAGCTCGGGCACTCGTTTCCCTTTAAAGATGATTGCTTTATGATGCATGAACTATATACATTATATATACGTGTTCATGCGCCGAGCGGTAATGAAGAGTGTTCACTGCATGACCTCCTGGCGAAGAGAAACGAAGCGCACGTGCCGAGATTGGTGTGCGTCGCCTTGAGCGGCGCCGCCATAGCATTTTTGAAATCACCGGAAAGCCGGCACCTTGAGCGGCGTGTACACGCCGCCGACATCGCCGCCGCCACCGGAGAAGGCGCGAGCTTAAGAAGCTTGCCGAGCAAGCTCCTAAAACAGCTTACTTAAAACAGGAGCCAGACAGGAGCCAATACAAACTGCTTTATTTCTAAACGAGGATGACTATTCCATTCTATGAAGGTTGAAGAGAGGTAGAACTGAAGAATTTCTAAAAAAACGACTGATGGCGACACCAGCTCCACAGGAAAATTTTATAGTCACATACTCATGAATGCATTATTCGACGCATCGAAAGAGACTTGTTCTGATTGTGAAACGCGTGTTGATGGAACCCTAAGGTTCCGAGATGTAACTTCTTTGTTCACAGATTAGGGCACCTGTTGGTCTTACATACCCAGGGCTAATAAGGCGCTTTTACCATTTCATTCCTGCCATTCATAACTGATAAAACATGGCTTCACCAATGTATCGTTTAATCATGCGCTCCATAAGTCAATTGATTGCATAAGTCATGTTGCCACCTGATGCAAAAGTTTCAATGAGCAAGTGTCGCGACTCTTGATGTGCGGTTATCCTTCTCATATGTTAGTATCGGTAGCTGGAGGGGCGCTTCGGCGCCTAGAAGCCAGTCGTGCCGTACCTACAACCAACATAATTCCTCCTTTTGACCAGTGGCGTAGCCCAAGGGGGGCGGGGGGGGTTGAGGAGTTCAAGCTTTCCCAGAATTTTTTCAATTTTGCTTGCGTATAATACACACGCATATACAAGCGCGCTCACGAACATACATAACGTATGGTTGAACCCACCCCCCGAAAAAAATTTCTGGCCACGCCCCTGCTTTTGACAAACGCCATCTAGCCGTAATTCCGCATATGCACCAAATTTCCCACAACTTAAAGAAAGTAGCGTTTCGGGACAATGTACACGTTGTGTTCTCGGCGCCTAAGAAACTGTTAAGTTTGTGTAAAAAAAAAAAAAAAAAAAACTAATCCAACGAAGACGAATAACGACTGCAATAAAAATAACAAAATAAAGTTTGTTGAGTGCAAATGAGGCGTTGTTTATCGTATTCCGTTATCTTACCAGCGTTTTTACATAGGACAAACAGGAAGGTGGGTGAACGATCGTCGTCGACAGCACCACTATATATGTAATAAGACGCCCGCAGATAGTTTTCTGTCAATTGATTGCCAAGAATGTACGCGTGTTCTTTTTTTTTTTTTTGACAAACCTGTGATAGTTAGAGAGAGCAACTGCGAAGTGACCCGCTTGATAATGGAAAGTGAAAATCTGGACTATTGATGTAGTTCTTGCATCAGAAAGACTGCCCTAAAGCTATCCGATAAAGAAATCAGTTTCCTTCGTAAACCGCAAATCTTACTTTTTTTTTTTTGTCTGATTCCGCTCAAGTATTGCTTTTTGCTGTTTATTCGCGTGGTTTTTTTTCTGCTTCTTGGATCTTTCGAAGGTCACATGATCTTTTGACGTGTATGTGAAGGCACTTTCGTTCGACGCGATCAAGGAATAAACTTTATTGTTTTGAGTATTGCCCATGTATCTAGTGTCCCTTGCTTGTTGTTCTGGTTCTCACTAGCGCTAAGTAACTGCCTTTTGAAAATTGCAAGGAAGGTGATTGACGACCGTGATACGTATTTAAAGGAGGCAGGAGAGGAAAACAGGGCCCCATGAGTGTGCCTTGTCATTGGCGATATTGGTACAAACTCTTGTGATGATTATAGGTCAGGGTTGGCGCTTAAAAGGTTAGGGTGTGGGATCATTCGTAGACGGACGTCTCGCGCGTGCGTCTGTTGGGGCGATTGCGTGGCTTGGTCCTACGGACTCGTGCGATGGGCCGAACGTCGGCGATGCCTCATTCGAAGTGCAGTGTATATGTTATGTTGTCCTGTGCATTTGATTTAGACATCTGCAGGGGTGCAACAGCTGCGCCGATTGCGCCAAATTGATAAAATTGCCCGTTTTTGCGCCGAGCTGCGCCGTTGTTCCTTTATCTGGTGGATCGCACCTTGCAAGCGAGCCCAGAAGTTGTGCCCTAAACCTAACCCCATCGTGAAAGGAAAAAAAGGGGTTGGGGAGTGGGGGCTGTAGCGGTGTTCGAAAATTTCCTGGCCTTGTTCTAACCCGAGCAGAACGCTGCTTAAGCTACCTTCGCCGCAGTACACCGGTGCAGTGCGGAAAAGCGTAAAAAAGATTTGGAAGGGTCTCTTAGCATTAGTCACGGAATACAGCACAGTTTGTGCAGTTACATATGCATGTATACGCCGCATAATTGTGAGTACTAGTACGGTTACTGGCAATCATTTGGCGCAGTATATGACATTTCTGCAGCCCTAAAAAAACTAACAAAACTGTGCGCCAGTTCTTTTTTTTTTCGCCACCACTACTCCTCAGTTATACGAATCCCCCCGAATTTCAAGGTCGCCAGCTGTGCAGATCCACATTTGAATTCGCAGGGTCTGTCAAAGGATTTGCAGGTGCAGCAAATGCTAATGTGGACTTTATCATTGTTTGTTCAGTGGGGTGGTTCAAAATACTACTTCTAGTGAAATAGCAGTGCTCATGTTCCATCTGCATGATTTAGGTGATGTTGAATGGTTTGTACATCTTTTTTTTTAAATGTAAGCCCTTTTTATACTGCTCCAAATTAGGTTTTTCGTGATAAAAAATGGATGTTTTTTTCCTCGTAACCTGCTCCAAATTTGGATTTTAGTGCTCCAAAAGTAACATTTTGCTGCTCCAAAAATTGCTCCAAACTCTATTTGGGCTGTTGCACCCCCTGTACCTGGTTATTTAGCGTGTTGCTTAGTGCTGCGTTATGTTCAGCTGGCAAGCTTGTCGTTGCAAAATAATTTAATAATTGTACACTTGTTTGCTTCTCGACGGCATGTCTCTGCCCATTTGTTCCATGAGAGCGGCGCTTATTTTGATCCCACAATGCCTGCCTTATATGGAGCTCTTGGAGCATCGAACGTCAGTTTCCGCGGTTCGGAGAAACAGTTGTTTGAGCCGGTACGAATTAAGCACAGGGGAATCATGATTGCTAGTGTCATCGCCGTGCTTTTTTTGAAGCGAAGAGGTGGGTTGCTGTGTCGTGTTTGAACTCTCCCGCATGATAAAAATTGTGTTTTTCTGTTCACGGGATTTTTTTAGGAACGTCCTTGAGGTGTTGCTTCGAGAGCGATTTGATCTGCCTCAAGGGAGAGCGATGTGTAGAGCTTCATGTATTGCAGGCGAGGCCGAAGCGAGTGAGTGCGCAGCCTCGTAAGTGCTCCGAATTTTTCTGTAAACAGTTTACTCTGGGAGTTGCGGCTTAAGTAGCCATGCGTCCTGGGGCCACGGGTGCCAGTGCTGTCTGGTATTGCGACTCGGCCCCGGGCGTAGTGACGACCTCAGTTATGTACGGTGGGCGCCGTTCACTCGTTAAGCTCCTGTGTGCAGCGAGCGGAGTTAGGCCACCCCGCACTGCTTATGTCTCATCGGAGCTGCCTCTTCTGCGCCTATTCTGGCTGCTCGTTGGATGTCGGTTCTTGTACAGCGACTCATTAGGCCTAACGTTCTTCGAGGCTGCCTGCCGCACGTGGGACACAACCCTGTGGATCGCGACGTTGAGATGTTGAACTCTCATTCCCACATTCAATTTTGCGATCTATGAATTTAGGAAACCGACATTTGTTCACTTGGACATGGCATCTCAGGCACTGCCGATGTCTGTGTTAGCAGTACCGTACATCATACCACTCGGGCAATGCGCCCGCAGCTCCCTTTCATTTGCGCTTATGCACCGTTCTCTAAGAGCCTTTTTCAATGTACGCAGCGGGAGAGATGTAACCCGCGGCTGGTTGTCTTCTGCACATCGTCTTCGTCGCTGGCTAGGTGGATGGTCGAGACAGCTCGAGCAATGAACATGCCTGAAACCCGCGCAGCTGCCTTCGAACCGGCACCCTTACGAGCGCTGCTCGCAACCAGAAGACGTGTCGGTGTGCGAGACGCTTTCTCGCACCGACTTTCACGTGGGCTTTGCGGCTCCAGGACTTAGGCCATCTCGTCGAACCAACGCAGTGGTGCCCACAAGTGGTGGTGTCGCGCTGCACGGACATCCTTTAGGGACATTTACGCCACATGCGTTGTCTTCTTTCGTAGAGTTTTGTAGCTGTTTCATTTAAGTTTATTTTTGTCATGTGTAGGTTAAAGGTGGGGGGGCATGTGGGGGGTGCTATCACCCTCTCTAGAGTGTTTTTCGCCTCATGGTATCCGCACGCTGTAGGAATAGGAGTTACTTACCACCACGAAAGATGACGCTGTGTTCAATTGTTGGCGCCAGCAGCGCCGCCTGGGGGGAGTGAGATAATGCGTTGCCGTTGAGGAGGATCTCTTTGGGGTTTGGCAGCGTTCGTGCACGCATGTCTGGCGCGCAGGTCCGTGGGGACGATTGCGAGACTCGGTACGACGGACTCGTGTAGTGAGTCGAACGTCGGCGCCACCGCATTCGCAGTAGATTCTATGTGTTATGTTGTTCTGTTTGTGTTGTGGTCTCTCTTTGCTGTACTGGCCTCATGTGTCTAGTTTGCTGATGATGATCTAGTTAGCAAACTAGATCATCATCATGATCAGGCTGATGATAAAGATGATGATCTAGTTTGTTAGTGTGTTACTTGTTATCTGAAAGATATGGCTGGTGAGCGTGCCATTGTAAAAGAAGGCGTTTAATAAGTATACATGTGATTGTTTCTCGAATGTGCGACTGTCTCCGTTTGTTCCATGAGAGCGGCTCTTTTAAACCCATAATCAATGCTAAATTCTTTTCTTAAGACAATGTTATGTGACAGAAAACGAAACAATGATGCTAAGAAATGTGCCCTTGAAAACTGTCTCAGAAGTTTCTTATTGAAGGAACAGCTCACTCACGAAAGTAAGCAATAAAATATGATGCCATTCGTGGATCCCGTTAACTCTAGCTGTTGGCATGGAATTGCTATGAAACTGGCTGGATATCTTGCTGAATTAGGACTGTGTTTTAAATGTTTTTATTTGTATAGAAGAACGGCTCGTGACTTGACTGTTTATCATGATCTTATTAAAGGAAACAGTTGCCGTTGGTTTTCGTTGGAAGAGAATTCAACTTGCCCGAATTACTGTAAAACCTTTTCGCTAAAAACAAATATGCCTTCTCTGTTAGAGTAGGCTTCAGAAGTATGGCACAGATACATAAGCCTGCGCACACATCTTTCTATGCGCTTTTGATAATCACGCGTTAGGGGACAACTATTCGAAGCACTCTCGCGGCGCTTCCCTTGATCTTGTAAAGCACCTATTCTACGATTTTTAGAAAAGACTAAATTACTATCAGGAATTACTCAATACATAACAATCATCATTCTTGGGGTTGTTAAGACGTTTATTGGCGAGGATGCACAGAGCGACAGCCAAGGCGGGGACCGACTCTCAGCACGAGCTGCTCGTTCTCGTCGAAGAGGGCGACCCACTAGACGGCGCTGGAGAGGATGACCCACTGTATAGTTCCAAAGCTTCGCTACAATTACCCCGGGTGCGAAAAGGGAGCCGTCTGGCGACCTAACAGCTGGTTACTATGAACGGGTCATGGTAGACCTTGAGGCGCTTCACGTTGACAATGTCGCGCCCTCGACGGCGCATGTCCGAAGATGGTTCGATGGGTTCGATCAGGTAGTTTACAGGGGAAGTGCGTTCGACGACACAGTAGGGGCCTTCGTATTTGGGCAGTAGTTTTGAAGAGAGGCCAGTTGCCGTGGTAGGGATCGAGAGCCATACGAGCGCTCCAGGGAGGAACGTAGGCGCAGAAGTGCTGGTGTCAGCGCGAATGCTCTTCTGCCGCTCTTGATTACGTGTAGTAAAGGTCTTTGCAAGCTCTCGACACTCTTCAGCAAGCCTGGCTGTGTTAGAAATAGGCGCACACTCAGATGGATCCGGCTTTTGTGGAAGTATCGTGTCGATGGTGTGCGACGAGTGCCTTCCATATAATAAGAAGAAAGGCGAAAAACCAGTAGTGCTCTGAGGGGCGGTATTATAGGCGTAGGTGACGAATGGCAGAATGACATCCCAATTTGTGTGATCGGCGGCGACGTACATGGAGAGCATGTCGCCGAGCGTACGGTTGAAGCGTTCGGTGAGGCCATTCGTCTGCGGGTGGTAAGCAGCCGTTTTGCGGTGAACAACATTGCACTCTTTGAGAATGGCTTCAACGACTTCGGACAGGAAGACACGGCCTCGATCACTGAGCAGTTCCTGGGGTGGACCATGGCGCAGCATGAATCGGTGGAGCAGAAAGGAAGCCACATCGCGCGCTGTAGCCGCGGGGAGGGTGGCGGTTTCGGCGTATCGCGTGAGGTGGTCTACAGCGACGATGGCCCAGTGGTTACCAGCTGACGTTAGCGGAAGTGGCCCATACAACTCGATACCAACGCGCCCAAGCGGCCTGTCAGGGCAAGGTAGAGGTTGCAGATCTGCCGGCGACAGGTGCGTTGAAGTTTTCCGGCGCTGACAATCTATGCAGGAGCGAACGAATTTCTGCACGTAGCGGTACATCTCTCGCCAAAAGTACCGTTGGCGAATGCTGTGGTAAGTATTCGATACCCCGAAGTGCGCACATTGCGGATCAGAGTGGAACGATTCGCATATGTCAGAGCGCAGACTGCGGGGTATGACTAGTAGCCACTGGCGGCCGTCACCGTTATAATTGCGTCGGTGGAGGAGGTCGTTGCGAACGGCGAAATGGTGGGCTTGACGACGCAACGCGCGAGTGGATAGCGTTGCCGATGGATCAGTCAGCAAGTCTATCAGTGAGGCAATCCATTGATCCTTGCGCTGTTCGGTAGCGAGGGTACGAAGGTCGATGAAAGAAACTGCAAGGTGAGACGCTGAGCTGTGGGCATTGTCATCGGGCAAGGGAGAGTGCGACAGGGCGTCGGCGTCAGCATGCGGGCGTCCGTTGCGGTACAGCACGCGTATGTCGTAGTCTTGCAGGCGAAGCGCCCAACGGACGAGACGACCTGATGGATCCTTCAATGACGACAACCAGCACAGTGCGTGATGGTCGGTGACGACATCAAATGGGCGACCATACAAATAAGGTCGGAACTTCGTAAGGGCCCAGATGATTGCCAGGCATTCTTTCTCCGTGACGGTGTAATTGGTCTCGACTTTTTGTAAGCGTACGGCTGGCATACGCCACGACGTATTCCGGGAAGCCTGGTTTGCGCTGCGCAAGGACAGCGCCGAGGCCAACACCGCTGGCGTCCGTATGCACCTCTGCAGGGGCCGTAGGGTCGTAGTGGCGTAGTATGGGAGGCGACGTCAACAAACGACGGAGCGTTGCAAAAGCGTCGTCGCACTTTGACGACCACGAATGGAGAGGCCCGTTACTTCCGAGGAACTTCGCCAGCGGCGATATGATAGTCGCGAAGTTGCGAATGAAGCGCCGAAAGTAGGAACACAGTCCTACGAAACTGCGCAGTTCCTTGACGGACGTCGGCTTGGGGAACTCGGTCACGGCCAAAAGCTTGGCTGGATCGGGGTGAATTCCGTCCTTGGACACGACGTAGCCGAGTATTGTCAGCTGCTGTGCTGCAAATCGGCACTTCTTTAGATTCAGTTGCAGACCGGCGTCACACAAGCGCGTCAAAACATGCCGCAGGCGTTGAAGATGCGTGGAGAAGTCCGGAGCGAAAACGACGACGTCGTCAAGGTAGCACAGGTACGTGTGCCATTTCAGGTTGCGCAGAACGGTATCCATCATGCGCTCGAAGGTGGCGGGCGCATTGCACAGCCCAAACGGCATGACGTTGAATTCGTACAAGCCGTCGGGCGTGACAAAGGCGGTCTTCAGTCGGGCGTCCTCAGCCATAGGTACTTGGCAGTACCCTGAGCGCAAATCGAGAGATGAAAATAATTCTGCTCCTTGCAGGCTGTCAATCCCGTCGTCTATTCGCGGTAGTGGATACACGTCCTTACGAGTGATCTTGTTGAGGCATCGGTAATCCACACAGAACCGCACAGAACCGTCCTTCTTCGCAACGAGAACGACAGGAGACGCCCAGGGGCTGTTAGAGGGTCGAATAACATCGTGTCGAAGCATGTCGTCGACTTGCTCGTTGATTACACGGCGTTCTGTGGGAGATAGGCGATATGGACGTTGCCGCAGTGGTGGTTGGGCGCCTGTGTCGATGCGATGCGTAACGGCGGACGTGCGGCCGAGAGAAGGTTGAGCGACATCGAAAGAAGAGCGAAATTCTTCCAACAGGCCCAGAAGCTGGGAACGCTGGACCGGCGTAAGGTTGTCGGGAATGGATGAACAAAATATATCAGCGGATGATGAAGCAGACGTAGAAACAGCACTGAGCATACTGGAACTTGGGCAGTGCGTGTCATAGGGTTCATACATAACTTGTGCGTCTTCGATGGGTTCCACGCTGCCGACACATTCCCCCTCGCACCAACGTAACACTGCACGGCGATGAGTTCATAACAAAAAATAGATGTGCAGCCGTGAGTGACTTGCACGGTCGCGAAAGGAACCAGCAATCCTTTCCTCAGGAAAACACGGTCAGATGGCGAGAGGAGTGCAACGGTGTCGGAAAGATTGGAGCAGTAGACCGACACCGCCGTTGACGAGTTTCGAGGCACTTTGGTGTCGTCTTTGACAAGTACCTTGCTTGCAGCCGATGGACTGTCGGCCGGCGTCAAATCAGCGAGTGGTGAGAGCTCTATTTCAGCTGGTGCGCAATGAATGACGGCGTCGTGGCGCAAGAGAAATCCCATCCTAGTATGACGTCGTGAGAACATGCAGGAAGTATGATCAGTTCGACGGCGTACATCGCGTCCCGAATCATGAGGCGGGCTGTGCACACCGCTGTAGGGTGAATGCTTTGGGCGCTGGCTGTACGGAGGGAGAGCCCGGAAAGTGGCGTCGTGACTTTGCGCAGTAATCGGCTAAGTTTTGCGTCCATGACGGATACGGCGGCGCCAGTATCTACAAGGGCAGATGCGCGAACACCGTCCACAAACACGTTTATCACGTTCGATGCGCTTCTCTGAGGGCTTTCGCAGTTCGACAGCGTCGCAGCCCTTGCCTCGTGGGCTGCGACGACTAGTTTTCCTGGTCGCGTGCGGGCGGACGTGGCCGCATCGGCAACAGTGAGCGACGTCGTGGTGACTGTGAACGGCGTGGAGATGGTGCGGGGCGGGACGTCGGTGACATAGGCGGTGATTGGTCATAATAAGGGCGGCTCGATTGGCTGGCAAGGTTGGATGAGACCCGAGGCTGCTGCACGCGATTGCAATAGCGTGCGACGTGACCGGCGCAACCGCAGGCAAAGCAGATGGGGCGGTTGTCGGAAGTGCGCCATCGGTTCGCGGGACCCATCCATGTCGCAGAACGCGATGGGGGAGGCGGCTGCTGATATGACTGCATGGTGGGCAGCAGTCGTGGCACGTGGATGACGTCGGCGTATGTATGCGGTGCATTGGCGTCGAAGGCCTGGGGTCTGGCGACGGCTTCGGTGTAACTAAGCGGGCCAGCCACAGGAATCGGTGGGGGCGGCCTGGCTACAACTTGTGCATAGCTGAGTGGCGCAGGTACTGGAGGCGGCTGGTGGTATTCAGGGATGACCTCCGCGATTTCCTGCTGAATCGCTCGGCGGAGGGGAGGCAGCAGTGTAGTTGACGGCTGTCCAACATGTTGCGGCGGAGCGAAAGCCAGTAAAGAGACCTGGCGGGCAATTTCTTCACGCTCGAACGACTTGATTTCGGCGAGCAAGGTGGTGTGGTCAGAAACGGCCGACAAGCCCGTGAGATCAGCGTCGCGTGACGGCGAACGACGGGTCATCAAGCGCTGCCGGCGCAGCTCCTCGTAGCTTTGGCACAGCGTAATGACCTCTGCCACAGTGCGAGGGTTCTGGCCAGGAGCATGGTGAAGGCATCGTCGGCGATGCCTTTGAGAACATGCCTGATCCTGTCAGACTCCGACATGCTCGCATCCACTTTCTTGCACAAGTCAAGGATGTCCTCGATGTAGCTAGTGAAGGACTCGCCGGACTGCTGTGCTCGTTCACGCAAACGCTGTTCAGCTTGCAGCTTACGAACGGCAGGACGGCCGAACACGTCGACGACGGCGGTCTTAAAAGCGGACCAAGTCGGGAAATCGGATGAGTGGTTGTTGTACCACATGCCGGCCACACCCGCGAGGTAGAAAACCAGGCTGCTGAGTTTTCCTGCCTCGTCCCATTTCTTGGGGACGCTCACACGTTAGTAAATGGCGAGCCAGTCCTCAACGTCGGTGCCATCCGCGCCGGTGAAGACAGCATCGCGGATGCGGGGGACACCGGAACATGGCGTCGGCGCAGGAGGAAGCGTTTGCTGAGCGGCGTCTTGGGGCATGGTAGATGGTACGGTACGGGATCGAAGCTCCAAGGGCATCGAATGCGGGCCGAAGTTGTTTTAAGGGCACAGCACACTCCGCCAAATTGTTAAGACGTTTATTGGCGACGATGCACAGAGCGACAGCCAAGGCGGGGACCGACTCTCAGCACGAGCTGCTCGTTCTCGTCGAAGAGGGCGACCCACTAGAAGGCGCTGGAGAGTATGACCCACTGTATAGTTCCAAAAGTTCGCTACAGGGTAAAAGAACAAGCCTAGCTTGTCTTTATCTAACTATAACTATATTAAAGTTAAGAACAGGTGATCTGGCGAGGAACAGGCCCAGTTAGAATATAATTGATGTAGAACTAGCGTTTCTCCTAGCGTTCAGAAAAAAAAACGTCTGAAGAGATAGCATTAGAAAACAAATAGGAGGAGTAATATTATTTGGGGGGTCGCAATTGCTGTAACTTCAGAGATTATAAAAATCAAAGATGTGAGAGTGAACGTCAAACTTCTGTGGTAAAAACCCGGGTAATTTCCTGGCTAATATGTGCTTCAAAGAGACGTATTTTGAAGAAATGTGAACATAGAAGTTAGTGTATCGCTAGCTACGGTGGTGGCATAAGGTCGTCAGCGTTTCATCCAGTACTCAACAATAACTACGTCGACGAAAAGAGGGCTGAATGCTCAATAGCCTTCTACCTGGAAGTAATGAGAATTCATGTTTCTTGGTTTGTTCATGCTATGAACCCTGATGGTTCATTGAAGCGAAAATTAACGTTAGTTAAACGAGAAAGTAGGAGAAAAGAGGCCGCGAATGGCCAAGATTCTTGATCGTATAGGGAAACGCCTACATTGGATTAAGGGACTTCCTCTAAACAGGATTCAGTATTGACTATGCACTGCTGCATTGTACCCGTCTGTGAAAAAGAGTAGTCAATGACTCGACGTTGGCGAATTGTTTTTTTTCACATGCAAGCACTTGACATCTTCCGCTAATCATCAAATGACTGCAGGCGTGCAACAATGCAAGATAAACTTGTGCTTTACTGTTATCAGTGTTAAAACACTTCTGGGCAAGAATCGTCTTGATCCATTCGATGAGAGACTCATCATGTCGCAGTCGTCTCGCCGCCTTTGGCAAAGCATTATTGGTGGAATAAAAGGGAAAGGCGGGCTAGTTGGTTTGGCTGCATTATGAAAATTTAGCGCACAAAACACAAAGGCACAACGAGATCCTTGTGAACTCTTCGTTGTGTCTTCGTGTTGTGGGCGAAAAATTTTCATATTGCATTATTGGTGGCTCTAGAATACTTGTTTTTTATGTTTTTATAAGTCTCTAATAACGTTCGTTACTGCCCTGAGAGCACGCAGACGAAAAGAGATGCGATAATGTGCAATAATCGCTCAGATTCACGCTCCGGTTTAAATTTGGCTTAACCTAAACACAATCAGGTTGCTGAGCAATGATATATGACTCCTATTTCTTTGTTTTTTCTTAGAACCTTGCTGCCACCTCAACACCACTCAGCGTAAGTGAAAACCTATTATCGAATGTTTTTAGATGGGTAAACGCTTGATGCGATTATTTATCAATGTGTTTATTATTTAGATATTTTTCCTCGAGTGAATACCTAGGTTCCTTTTTCACAAACATTACGCACAAGTTTTGAATGGCGTACACATGTCATTGGTGTATTCTGAACTTGCTGAATTTTCGCTAACTTTACAGATCAAGAGTTACGAGATACCCGGTTTGTGAATCCTGGTATGTATTCCTCGTTACCTTGTGTCTCTTCTTTCTTTGTCCCCGTCGTTGGGCGCGCTCTCCGGTAGCGAAGAAACATACCTGTACAGCCTGCGTTAGTTTTCATTCACTAAAGAATAATTTACGCCCATAAACTGCTTTGTACGCACATGATCTGGATGGCTGCGACTATAGGAATATTCCTTATTGGCAGTGCGACAAAGCGTTCACACACGGCAACAGTGCTGAAGAAAAGCTGTATGTACGTTCGCGGAGTTCATGTGCATGAAGCTTCAGAAAAAAAAAAGCCAAGAAACGCGTAATTATGCCATTCCCAGAAAAAAGCACTGATTGCCATCAGCATTCCTACTAATAAAAATACCTGAACCACAATATTTCAACCAATTTTTAAGCGCTGAAGCAAATAAACTAGTAGAATGCATCATCGCAGTCTGCTCCTACATGCAAGTGCCCACGAGTAAAAAAAAAGAAAAAGAGGAAAAGAAAGGAATTTTAGCGCAGCTACAACCTCCTGTGGGCATCTATCAAACACAGTGAGTTGCAGGCAGGATAGGAAACGATATGAAGGCAGGATACAATTATTCCCTGGCTCACTTCGACATGGTATCTGAATAAAGTATCGATTGAATTAAAAAGAATGCAATGTAATGTTCTCTCCTCCCTTTCTTTTTAGATGAAGTCCCGTACTACTGCTCTAGTAAGTACACCTCAGTTGTTGCCCATTGCTGGTTTTCTCAATTAAAATACATGTGCACCATTGATGTAGTGAGCTCAAACGTGAGACTGTACCTCATTCATTCACCTCTGACGGCTCGACTGCAAAAGCTATACTCATATTTTCTTATTTTATTCTCAGTCGATAGTATTAATCTTCTCCTTCCCCAAGAGAGCTTTCTGCACTAAACATGCCTTTGAGCTGTCCCAAGAATCGGAAGCATCGCAAGGTTTCTCACGCTCGCACAGTTTTCCATGGCCTGCAGGACCAGCAGACATTTGACCAAGCAACACTGTCCGAAGATGACGTCAGCATGGGATGTCAGAAATAGCCTAAAACTTTTTTGGCTACATTTCACGTCATGATGGTGTCTCTTCATGACTTTCTCAATGGCGTCATATAGCCACGGGCGTTTCGTATTATACTTTTGCTGTATGTGGTTTACGCCCACAGAGACTGTAAGCAATGCTCAGCGCAAACCGCGCCTCATTTCTAGAAGCTTCGCGATTATTGTAGATCGTTGTGTTAAGATTGCGCGCAAGACGCGAACACGCGAGCTTATTCCAGAGCTTTCGCGACAACCAGTGATAAGGCTGGAATATTCGAAGACACGCGTATAAATTTCGGCGCGCATCACCGCTTGTCAGTTCATCGACGGCCGACGCTCCGTTCGCCGCTATCAGTGCCAGTGCTTATTGCTGTAATCTGACTTTATGTTTACCGGCCACACGTTCGACCTAATAAACAGTTTCATCTTGAACATACCGACTGCTGCTTGGGTCAACGTCACGACCATGTGACATCTGGTGGAGGTGCTGTTCCTTTATGTTCCGGACGCCCCCGTCAAGGCCGTGAATCCAGCCCACAGCGCGGAGAAGACACCGAAGCCCCCGTGCAGCATCGAGCTAGCCGGAGGCTGCAAGGCTTGCAGCCACAGCATGGACTCTTTCCAGAAAACACCAGGTAAACCAAGACTTCGACCTCAACAGCAGCGACGATGACAGCCCCTGTGCCGCCTGCGCCCATCCTGCTCCGGCAGCCGAAGGAGCCGCCAACTTTCCGCGGTTCATCACACGAGGACCCGGAGACCTGGCTTGAAAAATACGACCGTGTCGCCGCTTTTAACAACTGGAGCAATGAAGACAAGCTACGGCATGTGTACTTCGCTTTGGAAGACGCGGCTAGGACATGGTTTAAAAACCAAAGAGCGCATCCTGACAACATCGGACGTTTTTCGTACCAGGTTCCTGGCCACATTCACGAGTGTCGTCCGCAAGGAGAGGGCCGAGGCTACGCTCGAAACCCGCATCCAGCTCCCAAACGAGAACGTCACATTATTCACGGAAGAAATGACCAAACTCTTCCGCCATGAAGATCCAGCCATGCCCGAAGAAAAGAAAGTTCGCTTCCTCATGCGAGGAGTGAAACAGGAGGTCTTTGCAGGACTTATGCGGAATCCACCAGACAGCGTCGAAGAATTCGTCTCGGAAGCGACGACGATTGATAAGACGCTAGAAATGCGCACCCGACAGCACAATCGTCGCCTGACTCCAGACAGCGCAGCTGTTCAAGCCCCTGGCTCTGAAGATCTGCGCGAAACCATCCGCGCCATCGTGCGAGAGGAGCTCCGGAAGCTCTCTTTTCCACAGCCAGAGGTGACGTCGATTGCTGAGGCAGTACGCGAGGAGATACAGCAGTCACTTGGCGTTGCTCGGGCAGTACAGCCGCAACCACAGGCCATCAGCTACGCTGCTGCGGACCGCCGTCACGCTCCTACGCCGCCCAAGTCAAGACGCCACTCCGCCGCAGTTCCGCCGCCAGACACCTCCGCTGCCGCCACCGACGGCATTCTCCTAAAGAAAAACTTCTCGCCACTTCGGGCCGACTCCCTACTCGTAGTACATTCAGCGTTACGTCCCGAAGTTGTGGACGCTCTGCATGACGACCCGACGGCTGGACACCTTGGATTTTCCCGTACGCTCGCGAGGATACAACAAAAGTACTACTGGCCTCGCCTCGCTGCCGACGTCACCCACTACGTGAAGACCTGTCGAGATTGTCAACGACGGAAGACACCACCCACTAGGCCAGCCGGTTTTCTGCAACCCATCGAGCCACCTCGCCCACCGTTCCAGCAAATCGGCATGGACTTACCGGGGCCGTTCCCAACGTCAAATTCCGGAAACAAATGGATCGTCGTAGCGACGGACTACCTCACACGCTATGCCGAGACAAGGGCGCTGCCCAAGGTCAATGCCGCCGAGGGTAGCAAAGTTCGTCGTCGAGAACATCGTACTGCGTCATGGCGCCCCGGAGGTCCTCATTACCAACAGAGGTACAGCCTTTACAACGGACCTAATGCAGGCGATCCTGAGGTACAGCCAAACAAGTCACCGCCGGACCACCGCCTACCACACACAGACCAATGGCCTCACCGAGCGTCTAAATAAGACCATCGCCGATATGCTGGCCATGTACGTCGACGTCGAGCACAAGACGTGGGATGCCATCCTTCCGTATGTAACCTTTCCATACAACACGGCTGTACAAGAAACGACGCAGATGACGCCGTATGGATTGGTCTACGGAAGGACCCCGGCAACGACGCTCGACGCCATGTTGCCCAATGTCTCCGACGAGGAAAACGTCGACGTTACCGTGTATCTTCAGCACGCCGAAGAAGCAAGACAACTAGCCCGTCTGCGCATCCAGAGCCAGCAAAAGACCGACAGCCATCGCTACAACCTTCGACGACGCCACATGGAATACCAACCCGGTGGCCGTGTATGGGTCTGGAGGCCAGTTCGCCGACGGGGACAGCGAGAAGCTTCTTCGACGATACTTCGGACCCTACAGGATACTTCGACGTCTCGGTGCACTCGACTACGAGGTTGTCGCTGACGGCATTACGAACTCTCAGCGGCACCGTGCGCGACCTGAAGTCGTCCCTGTCGTGCGCCTGAAGCCGTATTACGCGCGTTAGTGAACATGAGGACTTTAATTTTTGCTTTGTACTTTCGTGCTTGTGCTAATTGTACTTTCTTGCTTTATTATTGTTATTTATTGTTTCATGAATTCTCCCCCCCCCCCCCCCGTGTTCTGTTTTAAAGGGGCCCTGCAACACTTTTTGAGCATGCTCAGAAAACGCTGCCGATCGGTAGTCCAGGCTCTCGAGAACACGCGAGCCAAATATGATAGCGCAGCACGCGGCGTGGAATTCACAATAAATTCTCAAAGTCAGCCAGAAATTGCTTTCTCTTCTCTCGACAAATGACGTTGCGTACCCAAAAATCACTCGTCGCCGACGAGAGATTTTTTTGTATCAGCCATTGGCTGACTTGAGCATGGCGCGCTCGGTAGTTACAGAGGCCGCCGCGGGAGGCCGCGACTTGTCCACGCGTGCGCGCGCGATCGCAATGAAAATGCGCGTATTCGAACAAAAAAAGAAAGAGAAAAAAGCGCTCAAGATCACGAGGCGCGCGTGACGTATTTTCTTTCCCCGTGCCATCCCTCCCTGCTTAGCTTCCAGCGCTTTCGACGGGACGAGAGAAGAGAATGCAATTGCAGCGTGCGAGAAATCTTTGTAACTCCACTCGTACTGGACGGATTCCAAAAAAATTTTTGCGGCAATGAATTCGTGAGGCAATAAGCTCCTTTAGTGAATCCATTCCATGGCTACTTGGAAAAGTGTTGCAGGGCCCCTTTAAGCATCGGGACGATGCTTTTTCAGAAGGGGGGGCATTGCCACGCGCGTTTCGTATTATACTTTTGCTGTATTTGGTTTACGCCCACAGAGGCTGTAAGCAATGCTCAGCGCAAACCGCGCCTCATTTCTAGAAGCTTCGCGATTATGGTAGATCGTTGTGTTAAGATTGCGCGCAAGACGCGAACACGCGAGCTTATTCCAGAGCTTTCGCGCTAACCAGTGATAAGGGTGGAATATTCGAAGGCACGCGTATAACTGTCGACGCGCATCACCGCTTGTAAGTTGATCGACGGCCGACGCTCCGTTCGCCGCTATCAGGGCCAGTGCTTATTGCTGTAATCTGACTTTCCGTTTACCGGCCACAAGTTCGGCCTAATAAACAGTTTCATCTTGAACATACCGACAGCTGCTTGGGTCAACGTCACGACCACGTGACAATATTAAAATGATGCCACGTGATACTAGGTGCACCGATGGCGTACACATGTTCGCTTGAGTATCCGAGACTGTTAAATAACTTTTGTGACTTCGTTTTAATTCGCTTATAAATCGCGTTCACTACGCTGACGTGAAGCTCTCGTGGTGTATCGTCAGGTCTCCCTAAATCTTGAAAACTTATTGAATAATATAAGGTTTCGCCGTGATTGGTAAGAATATCTTCTGATTGGAGAGACGTGTCCCAATTTTGTATGGCTGGTACGGGCAAATAGTGTCTACGTATTGCTATACGCTTAGTTTTTTTTTTTGCTGCGCTTTGCTAAGCGTGTCTAAATCAAACAAAAACTTATTGCATTTTGACTGAACGGTTTCTTTCAATCGTTCCTTCTCGAATGTGTTCATTTTCTGAATTATCTAATCATTTACATCGTAGAAAACTTTTTAACAGTCGAGCTCTTTAAGCTTGCGGTTCAATACGAAGTGGTAACTGAGACTACCATCATCACGAATGGCCGATACATCATATGGCATCTCGCGTCCCCCTGGCACCACGCACAGCTTCTCCTAGGGTAGTAGAGTAGAGTAGATCCTTGAATCTGTGGCGCACACCCACGGTGGGGGCATGCAGCCCAATAACTCGGGGGCACGCACTTCATTTCTCCTCTTCATCTTCTGATTCGCTTCTTGAACACGTGCCCCAGGCGCGCGCTATCTTGGTGCTCTGATTTGTTCGGCGTGAGATGAAATAAACCGGAGGGGCATGAGAACGAGTACAAGAAGACAGAAAGAGAGAGAGAGTTAAAAGAAAGAAATTAAGAGCAAAATAAACAGAGAAATAGAAGCGCAACCGAAAAAAAGTGAGTGAAAAATAGTTCAAAATGGGAATGAAAAAGAAAAAAAAATTGAAGGACACTTTGTACATTCCAAAGTGTGTTCGGCGAAAGCGTGTGGCCATTCCACTGATTATGCCATGTCTTTTTTCTTTTACACTCTCAGTAGGATAAGACACAAACCGAATGGGTGCGTGTTTTCTTTAATTTTTTACCGCGAATCGCAGCGAGACGCGAGACTCATTTTCCTCCGGCCGCATGCGTTAGTATTTTCTCGCGCTTTGCGCATCGTGTAAACGCCATCCGCGTTCAGCTCTTAAATTGAAGGACCGTTTGTAAATTGGAAAGTGTATTCCGTGAACGCCTGGGTCCATTGAGACGGCGTCCGTCAGAATTATTGCAAACTCTGGGCACAGCGACGCTACGGAAGCAATGGATGGATGGATGGAAAAAGTTTATTTCGTCAGAAGGCAACTGCGGACGATTCCGTGTTAGATGGCCATCAGCCCAAGGTTGACGGCGACCTGTGTGGCCCACTCCACGACCCTTGTCTGGACGACTGGGTCTGAGCTGGTCAACACGGCCTCCCAGTGCTCGAGAAAGGGATCAGGGAGAATATCCGCGGCGGCGGCATCATGCTACATTCCCACAGTATATGGTCATATGTTGCCACTGCCTGGCACCATTTGCATTGCGACTTAATCTCCTCCGGGTATATTTTGCTCAAAACGTATGGGTTGGGAAAAGATCGCGCCTGCAGTTTTCTCCAGACGCATTCCTGCGCCTTAGTCAACCGCTTGTGCGGGGGCGGATAAAGCCTCCGCTCTAGTTTATAATGATTGGTGATGTCGTGAAAGGACACCAGCCCATCTCTCGCGGACCTCCCAGGAACGGGCGGCTCACCTGCCCGGCTGACGAAACCTCGAGCATTCAGGTGAGCCGCCTCATTATCAGGGTTTCCAGAGTGTGCTGGTACCCAGACAATTTCTCTTTCCCGAATTTCTCGTCCCATGGCTCCATGCAGCAATCGCGCGGCGGTTACCGATATTCTGCCCCCTCGCCAGATTTCGGATGGCGGTTTTCGAGTCACTAAAAATCAGGTCAGATTGAGAATTGGTTATAGCTAGTGCTATTGCCGCTTCCTCTGCGGTCTCTGAGGAGGTCGGACGGACACCGGATAGACACCGGACGGACGTGAGCATGAGACGTTAAAGGCTTTCGCCTTAAAGATTACACCATCTCCTGCTAAAGGGAACCATGTGTAGATGCGAAGCAGCGGGCGCTAACGCTTACACTGGTGGCGGCGTTGACGCTGGCGCTCATCGCAGCGTTGCACAGGAGAGAAACCTGGGGGGCACAAAGCCGGCAGTGATGGACCGGTGTTTCCTACTGGAACATCACAATCGCTGCCAATGGTCAATGAGAGACAGAAGACTCGGACTGGACACAGAGACCCGCAGTCCACTTTTAGTTAACGCGCACGCTGTGAATTTTTTATCGTTCCACAACGCACAGGAGAAATCTCCCACCGGCACCACCTTGCAGGTCAAGATCCATTGCCATATATACGGTGTGGCCAGTGAACGGTTGTGCAGCGCGAGCAGTCGGCTTTTCAACCAAGAAACTCGCTAGCAGACGCTGCCTGCGTAGGCGTCGCGAGGCGAGAGAGCGGGGAGCGTAGGAGAGGGGACGACGCGCATGCGCAGTGGGGGGTGTGGACGCCGCGGGCAAAGATGCCTAGAGAAGAGAGGGGGAGCGTAGGAGAGGAGAAAGGGGGGAGCGTAGGAGAAAAGAGAGTGAGGGGACGCGCATGTGCAGTGAGGGTGTGGCCTCCGCGGGGAGGGGTGCCTAGAGGAGAGAGAGGTGGAGAGGAGGTTTTTTATTTTTTTTTTAATGGGTTGGCGCATCCGCAATGGGGGTGTGGAAGGACGTACACCGGATGGACGGACGGACGGACACCGGATGGACAGACGGACGGACGGAGGGACACCGGACGGACGGATGGACAGACTGACGGACGGATGGACGGACACCGGACGGACGGACGGACGGACGGATGGATGGACAGACGGATGGACGGACGGACGGACAGACAGACGGACGGACGGACGGACGGACGGACAGACGGACGGACGGACGGACGGACGGACACCGGACGGAAGGACGGACGGACACCGGACGGAAGGACGGACGGACACCGGACGGACGTGAGCATGAGACATTAAAAGCTTTCGCCTTAAAAAAAAGGTCGAAAGAAACGGCTCAAAAGAGATTGATAAAAAAGTTAGTGGTACCGGGGAAGAAAGACAGAAACACTGAATTACATATAGAGAAATAGGAGAGAAAGAAAGAAATAAAAAGAAAGGGAAAGCGAGAAAAAGACACAGAAAAAGCAAGAAAGAGAGAAAATAGTAAGAGTGAGAACTCAAGGGAAATAAATAACTGGAAAAAATGGAGACAAAAAAAACCGAGAAAAACATATAGAAAAAGAAAGAATTAGAATAACAACAAAGCAAACAATAAAGACAAACGAGGATCGCCGCCCAGCTTCGATGCTGCTCCAGGCTAGGCATCGCTAGTACAAAGCTGCGTTATTTTATTGCGATAGGAATTATATGGACACTCAGCTAGTTTTCGCCGTCGGCGTTGGCGTCGGAGCCATGTCCCGTATATGTATATGTATCTATATATTTATAAAAGCCACAAAGAAATATAATTCAGGAAAACGTTTCCCACAAGCGGCAACGAAGGAGGGACCTCTCGCTCTGCAGCGCGCGACACTAACCGCTGAGCCACGAAAGCGCACGTCCTTCAACGTTCAAACGGCGAGCTATTTATATACAGCGAGTTTTCAGCGTGTTTTCAGCATTATTAGCGAGATGGCGCAAAGGGCGCACTCAGCGGGGCCTTAGCTCGGCGCCCCGCTCATCGCGACGCCCGCTATCATCTCCCTCGCGCACTTTGCCCCGTGGGTGGTAGACGCCCTTGCGCGCACGTGCTTATCTCGCGGTGGGGGAGGAATTGGGCTTTCGCCGGAACAATTGCGTTGTAGTTACCGAGCGCACGAAGGTCACTTAGGTCGCGGCAGTCCCCCCCCGTTTGCAAAAAGAACACGCTTTTCAAACATAGCGAAGTAACAACTGTAACACTTGTCAGTCCGCGCCCGTCTGTACCTGTGAATACGTTTCGTGCGTCGTTTTCGTTTGAGCAGCGCGTTAAGTGTCGAGCTGTGAACGTTGTTACTTCTCTCTCGTCCTGTGCGTGTCGCTTTCGTGCGTCATCTGTGCGTGAGCAGTGCGCTGCACGTTTCGACCTGCTTGTCATTCGTCGCGTCACATTCCAATTTCTTGCTATCGCATTCAATGCTTCGCCTTGTGGCGACACTGTGACTTTTTCATTTTCGCTCTTTTTTTGCCGCGCTCTGCGTTGGAAGAGTTGCGGAGTAAAAGTGTCATTCGTACAATGGCAGCTGTACCTAGGTTGATTTTAGATAATTAGGGCATGGTCTTCTGTTTATTGCGATAGCAATTATATGGACACTCTCGGCTGGTTTTCGCCGTCGGCGTCGCCACCGCCGTCAAGCGCCGTATATGTATATGTATCTATATATTTATAAAAGCCACAAAGAAAAATAATTCAGAAAAATGCTTCCGACGGGCGGCATCGAACGAGGGACCTCTCGCACTGCAGCGCGCGGCGCTAATCACTGAGCCACGAAAGCGCACGTCCTTCAACGTTCAAACGGCGAGCTATTTATATAGACCTTTTTAACGTGGGCGCCGCCATATTGCTTAGCGAGCGCCGCCATCCCTTGTCTGGCAAATCTTCTGACATGTGCGAAGCTCCACGGTTGCATGGTAGGTATACGTGCGGCGGCAGTTTTAGTCGTTTTTTTAGTTCTGACGCGGTGAATTTCGATTGAAGTGGTGCAGGTTCTTTAGAGAATTTGTCTGTGATGCGTTTTGAGTAGGTTTAAGCCGTTGAGATTCAATTGTATGATTATACGGTACCGCGAACGAGTTCCACTTGGTGGATGCATTATATTTACAGCACTGACTTTCTGCTCGAAGAACGCGCGATATTTTTCAGCCCTTTCCTTTCCAGGAAGAGCAGCAACACTTCGAGGGCACATTTAATTTTTTTCTCGCGCTGTAGGTATCGGCTTTTCTAACGCGATTTGTTTACGCCACGCCGTCGCATCGGCTACCACTCTTACATGAAGCCGTGTGTTGACGTTAAGTGGTTAGTTCCATTTCATGGCAAGGACGGCTTTGTTGCTGCCTTGAAACTTATCTCGATTGTATTTCAACTCAATCCAGATAGCGCTTGATCACGATCGAAATTGCGCCGTGTGTCTCTGCACAACAGACTATTTGGCGACCTAATTTTCGTTTCTTCGTAGGCACCAACTCTTGCTTTACTATTCGTCGCCGTGGTACTTTGACCTGCGATAGATAGAAATGTTACATGGGGTTGTTTATCAGATAAAAATATTGTCATTGTTGGAATAGCCGTAGGCTACGTACCTTCCGTTCATAACCGAGCTCAAGCATCGACGTCGATCGGGGCCATTGCGCTTCATTCACCAGAAAGGAAGTGTTCTGAACATACCCGAGAACACGCGGAAGGCACAAAGGTTTTCGTATTTAAGCTTGCAAGCCATAAACACCGCTGCTCCTCGTCAACAGGAAAACGATTTAACTTGAAGAGTCCGCAGCCGCAAAGACTCGGTGTCTGGTGATGCACTTCGCATTTTTCTCCCGACAGCAGTTTCCTTTTTCTGTAGTTGTTACTACACCCAAAAACAGCACAGTGGTTCCCTGTTGACTTATTACTTGCCGGCATGGCAATGAAAAAAAAAGAATCAGCAAGTTGACCTACAACACGCAAAAATTCCTCGGCAATGACACACATCCCAGCGTCAACACACGCACTCCAAGCAGCGAGTACGAGCCAGAAAGGAGGAAAGCGCTGTTGCCAGGCCTGTCCTCCTCGCCCGTTAAAAAGGTCTATACAGCGAGTTTTCAGCGTGTTTTCAACATTACCAGCGAGATGGCGCAAAGGCTGCGCTCGGCGTAGGGTGCCTCGATGTGCGCGCGCCTACGCTTCCAGTGTGAAGACACCTTTTGAAAGACCCCGCGCCGCCTGGCGGCCATATTAGTTCGAAAGCCTCCGGCGGCACGCGCGGCGGCTAGCGCGGGAACGATGCTGGAAACACTTTGTTCTTGACGTGTTGATCGAGATATGTTCTTTTGCCGCTATGACAGGCTGATGAGTGCCACTGTGTACTCGTTCACACGCGAAAGGCCAGCGAATGTTTCGCTTCCCTCGCAACAGCGAGCGAAGAAAAAAAAGAGAAGCACAAGTGAAACGCGACCGCTGGCATCCGACCGACAGCACTAAGATATGAGGTTAGTTGTTGACTTGTCCAGCATGTGGCCGTGCATTTTTTTAATCGCTGTCAGTGAGCATGCTGTTAAAGAATTGAAAGTTGGGCTAGTTGGTACGGATGCATTTTTGGTTACAGCGCAAAAACGACGAAGACAGCGCTCGTTTGTGTCCCTTCTGTCTTCCGTCTTCATCATTTTCGCGCTGTAACTAAAAATGCTGTTAAAGAAATCCTTGCTTGTCTCGCTATAGCTGCATCGCATAATCACCGCGTGAAACTGCATTTACAAACAGGATGTTAAGCTTTGCGTTAAGCCGTGCGGAGTGAATAGATGCTTCGGCTAACTTGGCGATAAGCTTAGATAAGCTTGGTCAAGGCAAGTTAATCATAGCTCATGCTAAATAAGCATAGTCAAAACAATCGATAATAATCGATACAAATCAATACTCATTGATACTCATTGATACCAATTAAGCCGCCGGATTAAACCAGGGTATACGTAGAAAAAGCCTAGTTAAGCCAGTTTATCGCAGAGTAATTGAGTTTGGACAAGCCAATTTAACGCTAGTCGATACCAATCTATACTGATAGATACCTACCAAGTGGGATTAGGCAAGATTAGTAGAGATTATGTTGGATCACGCTAATCTGGTCCAAGATCAGTGGCATAGCCATGAGGTAGATTAGACCCGACTAGGCTATGTTCTCTCGGATTAAGCATGACTAAATAAATCCGGGTTAAGCTAATCCTGAACTAGTCTATGTTGAGTGAACTGAGAATGACTAGCCGTTTGGGCGTATGGTCACATTAAGCCAATCTGATTAAATTTGATGAAGCGGGATTAAGGTAATCCGAATCTTGAACCATTAATTTTGAGTAAGTTGAGACGGATTAGCCAGTTAGATGACAGAGTATGGCCACAATAAGGCAATGTGGATTAAGCCGGATTAAGCTAATCCACATTCAGCTAATCACGAGCAAGTGAATTTGGAGTTAGTTGAGATTGTCTAGCCTGTTGGATGACGGAGCACGGTCACGTTAATCCCATCCGGATTAAGCCAGATTAAGCTAATCCGAATTAAGCTAATCTTGAGCAAGTCTCTTATGAGTAAGTTGAAATTGCCTAGATATTCGGATGACTGAGCATGGCCTCGATAAGACAGTAGAGATTAAGCCGGATAAAACTATCATAATTAAACTAATCCTGATCAAGGCAATTCTGAGTAAGCTGAGCTTGGCCAGCTAGGTTTATGACCGTCTATGGCAACATTAAGTCTATTCGCATTAGTCTATTCACATTGTCTATTCGCTGTAGCTCCTTGACCATGTCACGTATGTCATGACATAAAATAAAGGCGTGCCATGATTTTTATGTAATGAGCAATTATTTATGTTTTTCACATGCTCTTGTTATGCCAGGTCAATTTTGGTACTCGTCAACTTAGTCAATCGGCCGCGAGAGCACGAGGACCTACGCAGCCAGTGAGATAGACAGACCGATAGATACGCTCTAAATGCCTTTATTTCGCCATCAAGTGCTCCGTGCGTAATAATTAGTGTCTAATCTATTTCTTACCAACATCATATGTGCAAGCCCTACCGCCACAAGCGATGAGCTGAGCCAAATTACCGCGCATTTCGTTGAAACCAATCCCTCTCTGCATGCCAGGCAATGCCAGCGAACGCGAACGTTTGAACCAATATGACGTCCACAAAAGCAGTGTCTCCACCCTGTTCCGAAGGAGCACATCGAGGCACCCTAGCTCTGTGCCCGCCCAGCTCTTCGCGACGCCCGCGCGCATGCACTCATCTCCCTCACGCTGTCTCGGGGGTAACGCCCTTGCGTGCGCTTATCTCTCGGGGGGAGGGGGGGGGCGGAATCGGGCGTTCACCGGAACGATTGCGTTGTAGTCACCAAGCGCACGAAGGTCACTTCGCTCGCGGCAGTCCCCCTTGTTTGCAAAAAGAACAGGCTTTCCAAACACAGCGAAGTAACAACTGTGACACTTGTTAGATCGCGCTCGTATGTACCTGTGAATACGTTTCGTGCGTCGTTTTTGTTTGAGCAGCGCATTAAGTGTCGAGCTGTGAACGTTGTTAGTTCTCTCTCGTCATGTACGTGTTGTTTTCGTGCGTCATGTGTGCGTGAACAGCGCTCTGCACGTTTCGACCTGCTTGCCATTCGTCGCTTGATATTCCAATTTGTTGCTATCGCATTCATTGCTTCGCCTTGTGGCGAAACTGTGACTTTTTTTGTTTCAACAAGCCTACCATATCTACTTTTAAAGGACTAAATACAGGACTAATCAATCAAGCCGGCACTATCAATAAAAGATGCTATTGGCATGATAACTTGCAACTCCTGCTCACTTTCCAGCTGCACCTGCCGGAGTTCTATTCATCTAAATTGTTATGCCTGCAGAATTGCAAGAAGCAACGTTTGCGTTTACTATTACAAACATTCCTCATGGCAGACTCTGTAACAATCTTTGGCAGCACATATTAGGGCGATATCCTAAGATGCCTCATGAAACTTCGAAATTGACTATCGGCGGTGTCCCACTGCGTCGGCGTCCGGCGTCAGCGGCGTCTACAAGAGTAATGCAAAATGTCATAATCAAGTGATGACCTCACTATATGGCGTCATTATGGTGTGAAAGAATGATTAATTAGTGACAGAATGAGAGCATTCCAAAGGCTGACATCAGATGGCGTCATCGCATGAAATCGCTGCATCTTCAAAGGTGGGGTCATCATGAAGGCCGAGCAAAGTCGGCTGAGGTGCACAGAGCTTCCGGTGGAGGGCGGGGGAGGATTAATTACTCGAATGCGACGAAAAAGCTGGCTGTCCCTTCCAGACCCTGCGAACATTCTGCACCTATCATGATTAAATGCTACTTTCAATTTTGTCGATCAATCTAATCTTTTAGTACTGCGGTTGGTGTAACAAACATCGTGCTTTAATTTTTGATTGGTTAGAAATGGAGGGATTGAAAAAGTTGAACGCCCTCATTTGTATAGATAAGTTGTATAACTTATTATTTTATACCAAATGAGTTGCATTTAAAGAAAATTTGCTGTTTTTAAATATCAACCTCCTATGGAGGAAGGAGAATTTAGTCATTTCAGCTATTCCAAGGAGAAATTTCTGTCACATATTTCGTCCAATTGTTTTCATAGGTCCTCCTGTGTGTGAACTGCGCCGTTTATGCTGAGCGAAGTAACACTTTGCTCAGCCTAAATAAAAACCACTAAATAATGGAGCGAATGAAAGCATAGGGGATGTTAATTGTACTGTTTTAAAAGTGTTGTGGTAATTACGATAGGTATTCGACGAAAGTAAACTCGACAAAAGGTGCCACCGGCATGCATCGAACTTGACATGTTCGGATAACGCGCCCAATGATTTCAAATATTGAGTTATGCCGGCATTCTTTCCCTCGTCCACTTAGTCACGTATTTATTTGCATGCGATTGGTGAGGTGTCGTGTGCGTAATCGAAATGTTGCAGGTTCGGTCCTTGCCTGCGGCAACCTGTCTTTTCGTCCACTTTGCATTGTTCACATCAGTATTACAATTAATACAAAAAATTAAAAGAGTACAATTTACATCCCCTATGCCCTCATTGGCTTCATTATCTGCTGGTTTTCATTAAAGGTTGTGTCAAGGAAACGAAACTATTCGCCGAAATTAGCTTTCTTCATTCACTCCTAGCGAGGGTCTCATTCGGCAGACTTGATTCTTACAGATGGTATATCCGTGTTCATTCGCCAGCTCTCCACTCGTTAAAAGTTCACTTTCTACACCACGCCGGCTGGCTACACAGGAATGTTCCACACTGGCTGTCATGGTTTCAAACGGCACTGACAACTCCTAGGTTTTCGGGCACATAAATACGCCATAGAGTGGATGAGGGGACGGCGACCGCCGTCTAGGTCCAGCACCGTAGACCAATGGAGAAGCGCCTCCTTTCCCGAGGAAATCCGTGCGCACGATCCCTTGCAGCTAGTGTCATCCATAATAGTTGAATATAAATATTCTTCGCGATGTTGAAGGCTTGCTTCTTACCAGTGAGCGGTATGTCATTTTAAACAGTTTGGTGCCGAAGATCCGGGAACTACTACCAGAGACCATGCAAGGCTACGAGGGAACTGACCTGTAGCGATCCTCAGGAATGCAACAGCCACCATTGATCACCTGAACGCCATTTAAGGACGTTTCAAGGCGAACAACGATGAGCTTAAACAACTAAACGAGGAGCTACAGAGCCACATAGAGGATGAAGAATTTGAAGAAGAGCACAACACCATCGTTGAATACAAAGACAATGCTGACAGTGTCATGAGTGAGCTGCGTAGCAAGCGTGACTGAATTGTTGCAGCCACGGCATCACCACCGGAGCTTCAGGCTTGGTCAGTAGCCAGTACCGCTGGAGTCTCTGGTACCAAGCTACCAAAGCTTACCATCGCCCCATTTGCTGTTGATCTGTGTCGGTGGAATGACTTCCAAGAACAATTTTTCTCATCCTCCAAGATATCATCGCTGGTCCTAGTAATCAACACATGGCTAAATAATCTATCTTGTGGCTACACGCAAATCAACTGTTCCTAAACGTCAAAAAGACAAAATTCGTTATACCTAATCTATTTATAAGCCGGTTGTCACAGATGATGCTATAACAATTGAGTCTGAACCACTGGAAGGAGCTTTGGAGCATAAGTTTCTCCGGGTTTTATCATGAAATCCTATGATGGACTTCACATGTTAACTTTATCAAACGAAATATAGCGCAGTGGCTTGGCATGTGGAATAGGCGTCGTGAATTAGTACCGATAAAAATAAAGCGTCAGTTTTATTTTGCACTGATTCACTCCCTTTTACATTACTGTTTGCTAGTTTGTAGGGTAATATGTAAAACTAAGTTATGAGCATTGTGGAGAAAAAAAGCATTCGCTGCATTAACAATCTATCTCGATGTGTTCACACTGCATCGTACTTTAAAAAAGACGACATATAAACATTATAGACGACATATAAACAAGTCGCTTCCTCTGAACACAAAACAAATCTTGATAACTTCATTTCTTCATACATATGTACAACTACATATCCTCTTAGAACCTGAACTTTTTAAAGATACAAACAAGAAGATATTTAGACACTCAGGTACTAAAATGGCAGGTTTGTAATTTACTTAGCAATTATTCATCTTTAATGGACATCATTGGAATAACTACATCCCTGCTTACATTTAAAAGGTGATCTAAAATGTTCTTTATAGACGGTTTGCAGCTGTTATGTTGTTTTCCTTTGTTACAGTAATGTGATATTTCTTAATCGTTGATCTGCTTATAGTAAAATGTATTCGTTAGTTTTATTAGTGTTTCTATTGAATTTGCTTGTATGTACGCAGCGTTTTTGAATTAGTCGGCTCCCTTTATTTTCGAACATTATATAAAATTAAGCTTCATTATCTTGTGTTCGTAAAACGTGCTACCTGGTTTTTTAATGTATGCAAGTACACATGCCGTTCATTTTGTACTGTTATTACGATTATTTCACCTCTGTCGTTGTGCTTCTAGAGTACCTATAGCGATGGGATGCTACTGATCTGCGTACTTCCACCTGTTGATCCAGCGCCATGGCTATCATGCATTGCTGCAAAATTAAGTAAATAAATTTGACCAGATGAACCACCGGAGCGGAGGCCTCACTGCGACGGACAAGTTCAACTACCTGAGGTTCTTAAGGGGCGACGTAGCTTTAGCTATTGTGGGCCTGCCAACCACAAAAACTTGCTACAAGCACGCCATCGACATACTCAAGAAATGCTTCGGTGATAAAACTAGACTCGAAACGGAGTAGTTCTCCAGGCTTCGTACGTACCTTCAGCCCGTTCAAGCGACGCGACAACCCTTCGCAAGCTGCACGACCAGGTCGTCATCAACATCCAAGGACTGGAGTCCCTTGGGGTGGGAAATAAGTCTTTTTCCGCAAATTGTAAGGCATAATGATGGGGGTTTCACCACATGATAACCTTGTGCAGTATCATCGGTCTTGCGCCAACTGGGCGACGCGCGAGGTGCAGTCACTATCACGGAGCCGGTATGCCTATTGAATTTCTTGTCCACCGAAGTGGAGACCCTAGAGAAAGGTGAGCCCATGAACCGTCGAAGAAGAGAGATGCATAATGAGAATGCGCTAAACAATGCGCGCCAGGTTTGTGGCTCTGAACCCATGTCTTCAATTCTCCATAACAATGCTATGAAAGTACCCGAGAACTGTGTGTTTTGCAAATCGAACCAACATTCGACTGAAGACTGTTCGCTGGATTCCCGCTACCGCAAAAGTATCGCCTTTTATTAGCTTATATGAGGTGATTTCGATGTAGGACTAAATGTCAGAAGGCGTGTGAGTGTGGGCTCAAGATGACGCGTTCTGCCGCTCAAGAACGTTATGCGACGAGCGTGTGTGGTCCGCAGAAATTAAGACAAAGGACACGCGACACCGGCAGGACATGCAAAAATATCGGCGAGCAAAGCAAGCACGAACATACTTCTGTGTGCATCTCTAGAAAACAATCAGCATACCCTCTAGAATACATCGACACGGTTCTCTCTGCGGACGTTTTGGGATAGGGTCATAACAGATGTTGCATGACGGTATACCAGAGATGCCAGACAAAGGCAGTCAACTCACATTCCTCACAGAGAGGCTAACAAAGCAGCTAAAGT
The DNA here is from genome assembly GCA_030522465.1 of Rhipicephalus appendiculatus. Lineage (NCBI taxonomy): Eukaryota > Metazoa > Arthropoda > Arachnida > Ixodida > Ixodidae > Rhipicephalus > Rhipicephalus appendiculatus. The sequence goes on along the minus strand of JALIZH010014320.1, from coordinate 28,769 downwards.
TCCTATGCGTGGGATCCACCATCATTCTCATCAACAAATTCACAGGCAGGGCAGGTCAGGTCGAGCAGCGCAAAAGCAGCGTGTTGTGCGGCTCCGTTTGCGGAGCCCGTTAATACAAGCGGAAGTTTCTTTACAAGCCCTAGAAATTCCGCATGTATGCCAAAATATCGAGGCAAGTACAACAAGCTCACCATTTGTTGCGGAAATCCAGAGGTACGGAAGAGACATCACCGATCAAATCCTATACGGACACGTTGTCGGGAAGAAGTCGTAAGCGAGCTCATCGTTTCCGACCAAATGTGGGCGATGATGACGGGAGAGGTCGCTCGATGCGCAAGTAGTTAGACACATATTGCTATGAACTCCAAGCATGGGTGGAGGTTTCAAGGCAACACCGGCAGCATGGTATCGGATGTAACAGATTCGCGGATTTTGTCTGCGTATTGAAAAAGTATGCACAAGAGAGCGATGAATTCATCCATTCATTTTGGAAGCTCGAGAGCTCAGGAATATCAGACGCCTTTCACTGTGGCAGCAAGCTAAGTCCAGTATTGAAGCAATTTGAAGAAACCATCGATTTTACGGACGGAAGATATGAAGTGACATTGCGCTGGAAGAAAAGCGTGGACATATGTTGCTGAATGTTGCGCTGCATGGGCGTTCATGGGTTTTACAGCGAAAGCTGTTATGAGATCACAACAAGTGTCATTCCTGTGCCGTCGATGTCCGCCGCCGCTGGTGTCCGTAACCAATGTCGCACGAGAGAAGAATAAAGCTAAATAAATAAAAAAACCCCTTTGACATAATTGGAATCGAACCCGGGTCTTCGCGCGGCAGCCCACCACTCCACCACTGAGCTACGCCACAGCTTGAAACTGCGACGCAAACTGACCCTATGCAGGCTTCATATCGGGTAAGGAATCGCGTTCACGTGCGTTGTAAAGCGTTTTAGAACAGTAAAGTAAGAACCAGGCGTCACACAATGCGAATTGCGTGATTATAGTAGGGCGTTCAATGCTACAACCCATTACAAAAGCCTCAGGAAAAATTCACATGAGTGCACATGATGCGTTACAAGATTGTAGCGGGTACTGCGCTTTAATGAAGAATGACGAATAATGGCACAGTAGACGCTTCCCCACTGCACAAAAATTATGATGATTTATGGCGTAGTTGGTACCATGCAAGTGAGCTTGTAGTAGTTGCCCCATGAGTGTTTTAAAAAAGGCTCTCAAAAGGCCGCTCTCCCAGCTTTCGCTGAAGCTGTGCTGCGTGTTCCGCGCAGGCCTGGCGGTTTTTTAGATGTGAAGCATCTTATGACGAAGCTTAATCCGGTAGTGGTGGTGGTGGTGTGCCGCGTGGCCAACCTTACTGCGCATGCGCAAACCCTTTAAAAAAAACAAAAAATAAAAACCTCCTTTCCCCCCTCTCTCTCATCTAGGCATCCCTCCCCGCGGCAACCACACCCACACTGTGCCTCTCCTCCTCTCGGCATCCCTGCCCGCGGCGTACATATGCGCGTCCCCCCCCCTCTCTTTCTCTCCTCCCCCTACGCTCCCACCCTCTCTTGCCTTGCGACGCCGACGCAGGCAGCGTCTGCTAGCGAGTTTCTTGGTTGAAAAAACCGGCTGCTCGCACTGCACAACCGTTCACTGGCCACCCCGTATATATGGCACTGAATCTTGACCTGCAAGGTGGTGCCGGTGGGAGATTTCTCCTGTGCGTTGTTGAACAATAAAAATTCGCAGCGTGCGCGTTAACTAAAAGCGGACTGCGGGTCTCTGTGTCCAGTCGGAGTCTTCTGTCTCTAATTGCCCATTACCAGCGATTGGCATGTTCCAGTACGAAACACCGCTCCATCACTGCGTGCTTTCCGCCTCCCCAGTTTTCTCTCTTGCGCAAAGCTGCGATGAGCGCCAGCGTCAACGCCGCCGCCAGTGTAAGCGTTAGCGCCCGCTGCTTCGCATCTACACAACGTTCCCTTTAGCGGGAGATGGTGTTATTTTTTTCTGTTCCTGCACTAAGTGAAGAACAGAAAAAAAAAGAAAAAAACTTCCCCATCTCCCGCTAAAGGGAACCATGTGTGGATGCGAAGCAGCGGGTAGATAATTAGCTTGAGCGGGAGGAACGTCGCCGCTCTTATTTCACGGCAGCGGTCCGGGTGCTCGTCGCGGCGCTGCACAGGAGAGAGAATGAGGCGCGCGCTCTGTCATTTTCATACTGCGGAACTACCGTGGCGCCCCCCAGTGGAGTATGCAGCTGTCACACCACCTGTCGTGCGCGCCGCTGCATAGAGGATTCCTAGAGGAGAGGACGGGGGGGACCGTAGGAGAGGAGGGAGGGGACGTGCATGCGCTGTGGGGGGTGTGGAATGCGGGAGCCGCTCCGTAGAGTAGAGGATTCCTAGAGCAGAGAGGGGGGAGAAGACGCGCATGCGCTGTGGGGATGTGGGACGCCGGAGCCGCTCCGTAGAATAGAGTATTCCTAGAGGAGAGAACTGCATGCCATTTTAAACAGCCTAGGTAAAGCGGTGCAATCGGTAGGAGCATCGGGTGCGTAGTCGGAAGGTTGAAGGTTCGGTCCCTGCCGGCGGCAAGTTTTGTTTCGTCCACGTTGCTTTCTTCAAATGTAAATCATAATTACTACAATACACCTAAAGAGCACAGTTAGCGTCCCCGAGGCGTTCCTTGGCTTCATTATCTACTGATTTTGATTAGGGTGCGCCAGGCAAAAGAAACGAGTCCTCGAAATTATCTACCTGCATTACCTAAGCTTTGTAGCTTATGGCATACGTAGGGAGAAATGTGTGAACTTAGATTTTGACAGAATAATTAAGTTTGTAAGAATTAAGTGAATTTACATTGTCCTGAATACTGTTACGGTGAATGTGTTTGTTGCATGAAGTAGAATACTTTCTGTAATCGTTGTTATTGTTACAGATGCACCGAGCTACACGATTTATGTGGGTAGCAGCGAGAAACCAGAAGTGCCACCTGAATGCTATCAAGCATACCTAAACCTGACAACGCTAGCTAAACAAAGGCTAGCCTCTTTATGAAATGACCGTATGCGAAGTGTCCGAAGCGAAGACCAGTTAGTAGAGTGACATAGCCTTGCCTTAGCTGAAGTTTTAGCAGATTTCTTATTGCACTTTTGCTCTTAATTGCAGTGCATCTAATAAAGCAGTGGTTTTAGAAAGAAAAAAACATGTGTCCGATTTTTGTGCCAAAAACTGATGACACTCCATAGAATAAAGAAAGCAGTACGGAACCTTCGTTATACATCTCATATTGCAAACGAAATATGAGCACGATTTCACAGCACACCGAGGGAGGTGCTTACAGGTAAGAGCACGTGTGCACGCAAAGTTAGAGAACATGAAATATCCGAATTTCTCTGCGAAGATACATGAAATGCACAGCATGCGAAGTAGTTAGTAAATGCAACTCTCAGAATGCGCTTCGTTGGTGAAAAATTTCCCACCAATATGGAAAGCTCTTCCTTAGTGAAGCGATCTAGAAACCCAGGCATGCTGTGAATTTTGTTGGCACGCCAGCAAGGATCCACTGGAGGCGCGCGAGGAAACTGGTAAATGAGCACGAGAAAGTTTTGCACACGTGGCATATTTTTTCAGGCATAATAATGTGACATGTGCAGACTATTGCGGCACAAAAAGTAGCCTCAGCATCAACCCGATCGAGATAAACGGTCCAGCTTGCGCACTGTAATTCTTTGTCAAGCAACTCACAATGCTGCATTTGATATTTTCACTCGACACTATTGTTTTTGGCCCCGAAGATGGGTCTAACCTTTCTTCCATTCCTCCCGTTTCCCCCCGTCATTTGAATGCCTAAAAAGGCACTCAACTGTGCACTTACCCTGCGTTCAGTACGCAAGTTTAAGTGCCAAATGAGATAGGCTCGCGTAATGTGGTGGCTCCTCGTCTGAGCATGCAATACTGTACAGTCTTGTACTCGGCAGCAATCAAGTGACTGAGCTGTATGCTGGCGCCCTTATCTCGCAATTAGGCAATAAAAAGAGAATACATACTGCGAATAAAATGGCCTCGATACTGTGTGTACACTCTGACATCGTTCAGGCTGCGGAAGTGGATAGCAGGGTACGATGCAGTGACCATATAATGGTAACGTCTTGTACTAGCCAAGCCATGCAGAAGGAACAGCAGAAGCTGATACGCCAAGTTAAACCAATGAGAGGCCGTAACTTGGAGGTTACTACAAACAAACACCCCTGCCCGGCGATCCTACGCCTCTGTTATCCGAGCCCATACCCGACGGACGTGTGTAAAGCGAGCGGGGAAAGAGCCACATGCAGCACATGCTTTGGGAATGTGCCGAGAGAGTTAATGTTGCTGCCGCCGCTGACTACGCAAAGCATGTTAGGCAGGGACGAATTCCGAGACCAATATTTGCTGCTTCCACCGCGCGAGGGCAGGGGCCGGCCGCCGCCGCGCTTGTGGTCACTGCTGCGGAACGGCTGCGTCGGCGTCACTGCCGCTGGGAGGCGGCATTCACCAGCGGCAAACTGGCAGACCAGCCTTCGGCCGTCCGGCAAGCCGAAGATGCCGCCCGGGTCCAAGAATTTCGAACCGTCACCTGAGGCACCGTCATCATCGTCGATCGAGGGTGGGAAGAACAGAGGTCAATTCCCTCTTTTCAGCCTCGCCCGAAGGAAACTGCCGGACTTTAAATAAAGTATATTCATTCATTCATTCATTCATATATAAATGCGCGGAATATAACCATTTCCCATATACATCCATATAAATTACAAGAAGGCATTTTTTCCGTCGATATATCAGCAGTCGTGCAGGCACTGCAGAATCACGATGTCACAAACATGGTCTACCGTCAATGGACCAGATTCGTCGGCGGGTATCAGTGTAACCCGTGGCTCCAAAGGCGGAGCCTGCCAATCCGTGGCCACCAGGCCCTGACAACGGGAAACCACAGGCGTCACCACGAGAGGAGCAGTTAAACCCGGCAACTCCACTACCCAACGACTCCGTTCCCGTTTCTTCAGCAGCGCCACCAACATCCCTTCCTGCCGAAGAGGCTCCCCGATTCTCCCTGTTTTACGAAGGTCTACCCGACTACAAAGACCAGTGCAAAAACTAGCTTTTAAAGAAAAAGGGAAGTGATAAGTGCAGTGCCAACACGTGTCAAACATGCCTCGCCGTCTTTGTGTTACGTCATAGGCAAGCAGCCTATATATATTTCGTTATCTGCCAAATAAAGCTGTTCATCGTCTGTTCCTGGCCTGGCTCTGTCACTCTGTCGCCCGCTAAACACTAAACAGTCTGCAGCAATGTGCACCCGGAGACCTCCTGAACGGTGAAGAACTGCGAATGACACTTGAACAAAAGAGATATTGTGCTTCAATACGCATTACCAACTTGTTAATGTAAGCACATACAACACGAAGATATATATATATATATATATATATATATATATATATATATATATATATATTTCCGAGATATACACAGTGGGAAATAGTTGAACAGTCAATATGGCGGTTGTTTACCAGCCCACGTCGTCCTCCTCTTCATCCCTCACTTCGACATAGTGGCAGGGCTGGGCACGAGCGTGTCAAAAGGCAAGGTCGGCTCTCGTCCATAGAGAAGATAAAAGGGAGAATATCCAGCAGTGTTGTGGCGCGAGGTGTTGTACGCAAAAGTAACGAAAGGTAGCGCAGTGTCCCAGTCGCGATGATCGGTCGAAACATACATGGAGAGCATGTCAGTGATCGTGCGATTCAGCACTCCGTGAGGCCGTTTGTCTGGGGATGGTAAGCCGTGGTAAGCTTGTGCTTTGTTGCACAAGATCGAAGTAGGTCATCGATGACCTTAGATAAAAAAGTAGCGACCTCGGTCTGTGAGAAGCTGGCGAGGGAGCGCCGTGGTGCAGAATGACGTCTTGTATCAAGAAGTCGGCGACGTCTGTAGCGCAACTGCTCGGGAGAGGTCTCGTGATGGCAAATCGGGTCGAATAATCTGTTGCGACGGCTATCCATTTGTTTCCTGTGTTAGAAATAGGGAAAGGACCGAGAACGTCGATGCCTACACGAAAGAAAGGCTCGGCCGGTATGTCAATAGGTTGAAGGAGCCCGGCAGGGTGTAGAGATGGTTTTTTCCGCCGTTGACATGACTGGCAAGAAGCAACGTAACGATGTACGGAACTGTATAGGCTGGGCCAGAAAAAGCGTCGGCGAACGCGGTCATACGTTCTGGCTGCACCAAGGTGACCGGCCGTCGGTACATCATGTAGTTGCTGCAGTACAGTCGACCGCAGATGAGCGGGTACTACAAGAAGTAGCTCCTGTCCCACGGGGTGCATGTTCCGGCGGTATAAGATGCCGTCTATAATGACGAACACGCGAAGTGAACTGTTCGTCGAGTCGTCATTCAGGCGGTTGATGATCACGCGTAGGGACGCGTCCCGCCGTTGTTCGTCAGCAATGTTGCTGAAAGCGGAGAGCGAGGAAATGCACACGGATGCGTCGTCCGTTGCGAGATCTGGAGCGTCGACGGGGTACCGAGATAGGCAATCGGCGTCTTGGTGCAAACGGCCGGACTTGTAGACCACAGTGTACGTGAATTCCTGGAGACGGAGAGCCCAGCGAGCCAGGCGCCCTGTTGGTTCCTTGAGTGTTGACAGCCAGCATAGAGCGTGGTGATCAGTGGTCACGGTGAAATGTCGGCCATATAAATAGGGGCGGAATTTAGCAACCGCCCATACAAGCGCCAGGCATTCACGTTCAGTGATGGAATAATTGCGTTCTGCAGGGGAAAGCAGCCGGCTGGCATATGCAAGAACTCTATCATGGCCGGATTGTCGTTGAGCTAGCACAGCGCCAATCCCGTAGTCGCTAGCGTCAGTGCGGACATCGGTTGGCGCGGACGCGTCGAAGTGGGCGAGAATCGGCGGTGTGGTGAGCAACGTAATGAGTCGTGAAAAAGCGGCGGCTTGATCAGGACCTCACAAAAATGGCACGTCCTTCTTCAGAAGATCAGTTAGAGGGCGTGCAATGTCCGCGAAGTTCTCCACAAATCTTCAGAAATATGAGCAAAGGCCCACAAAACTGCGAACGTCTTTGGCGCAAGTTGGTACGGGGAAATCGAGAACAGCGCGAACATTGTCGGGATCGGGGCGGAAGACAGATGAGTCGACGAGATGCCCCAGGATGGCAACTTGGTGGTGCCCGAAGTGGCATTTCGTAGAATTAAGTTGTAGCCCAGCCGCACGAAACACTGAAAGGATGGACGCAAGTCGGTCGAGGTGAGTCTCAAAGGTTGGGGCAAACACAATGACGTCGTCCAGGTAACAACGGCAGATGGACCACTTAGAGCTGCGCAAAAGTGTGTCCATCATCCGCTCGAACGTTGCCGGTGCATTGCACAAGCCAAACGGCATAACTCTGAACTGGTAGAGACCGTCAGGCGTTACAAAGGCTGTCTTCTCACGGTCGAGGTCGTCTACACTGATTTTCCAGTAACCAGAGCGTAGGTCTACTGATGAAAAGTAGGTCGCACCGTGAAGGCAGTCCAGGGCATCGTCGATGCGAGGGAGCGGGTATACATCCTTTTTGGTGATCTTGTTTAAGTGCCGATAGTCCACACAGAAACGCCAGGTGTTATCTTTCTTTTTCACTAAGACTACAGGCGAAGCCCACGGGCTAGAAGAAGGCTCAATAATGCCTTTTGTGAGCATCTTTTCGACCTCCTGTTGGATTACTTGACGCTCTGATGGTGACACGCGGTAAGGACGCCTGTGGATTGGAGCCGCGTCACCGGTATCGATGCGATGCTTGACTTCTGTGGTTTGACCTAAGGGTCTGCCGTCAAAGTCAAATATGTCAGAATAGGTAGTGAGGAGATCACGGAGTTCTTTGACTTGAGAGGGTGAAAGTTCTGAGGCAATCATCAGCTTGTGGGGGGTAAACGAACAAACTCGGCACACGAAAGCTTGTTGCAAACCTTCTCCGAAGCGTCAGCGGACGTAGGTAGGTCAAGTTGACGACACCGGCAGAGCAGTCAATGACAGCGGAGTGGTCACTCAAGAAATCGAGTCCGAGGATGACGTCATGAGGGCAATGAGCGAGAACATGAAACATGACGGAAGTTTGGCGGTCGGCAACCCTCACACGTGCGGTACACATTCCAAGCACAGCCGGCGTTCCTCCATTGGCGACACGTACAAATAGGGACTCGGGCGGCGTAAGGACCTTACATAACCGCGCACGGAGGTCAGAGCTCATAATGGAAATATGTGCACCGGTGTCTATGAGGGCAGTAACAGCCAGGCCATCCACTTCTACAGCAAGCAGGTTCTGGTCCGTGGTCAGGGTGAGCAGAGGGTTTTCATGTCGGGGGTCCAATGCAGCGTCACCTCCGGGAGCTGCAATGCTCAGTTTTCCTAGTGTGGGCGTCCAGTAGGTCGGGGCGACGAATATCGCCGGGGCTGATGTGATCGGGAGCAATGATCGTGCGGGGAGGGCGAACGACTGGAGCGTCGGACTGATGTTGGAGGAGCCTCATTGTATGGTCCATGTTGACGAGCAGCAAACTGCATGGGCTGGTTGTCCTCGTGTCGATAGCCGAAAAACGAGCGAGATGGGGAGGTCTGAGAGCGGCAATAGCGATAGATATGTCTCACACCGTGGCAACGGAAGCAGATGGGCTTGTCGTCTTGCGTCCTCCACTGGGCAGGGTCACGGTAGTGACGAGACATTTCCGGGGCGCGCGAAGGCGGCGTCATGGCACTTACACGAGGTTGCGTGAGCGAGTATATGGGCTGCAGTCTGACATTTGCAAGCTCTTCTCTCACAACCTGCTGAATCAAGGATATCGTTGGTCGAGGATCATCGGACGGCCGCGTCTGAAAAGAAGGCGGAGACGCCGCCTCGATTTCGCGACGCACGATGCGAACTACGCTCTCCGGTGGTGGGCAGTTGACTGCACGTCGGCTGAAGGTCCTCGCAGGTTGACGTAGCGGCAGTATTCGGAAGCCGCATGAAATGCTGGGCGATGCGGCGACTCTTCAGTTCTTCGAATCGCCGGCACTCCTTGATGATGTCGTCCACGGTTGACAAGTCCTTAGACACCAGCAGATTGAAAGCATCATCTGCAATCCCTTTGAGCACGTGGCTTTACTTTGTCTGCCTCGGTCATGTTGGCATCGGCACGACGGCAAAGGGCGAGAACGTCTAGTATGTACGACACATACGATTCGGTTGAAGTTTGAGCCCGGGACGACAGACCTTTAGAAGCGGCGCGCTGGCGCCCGCCTGGTCTACCAAAAAGGTCACGGAGCTTCTGCTTACAGGCATCCCAACTCGTTATATCTCCTTCGTGAGCCTGGAACCACACTCCTGCTGTGCCGCAGAGGTAGAAGGCAACATTGGCCAGCATCATTGTCGGGTCCCACCGATAAACCGCTGCAAAGCGCTCGTATTTCAAAATCCAGTCATCCACGTAAACATCATCTGTGCCGCAGAAGTTGCCAGGATCGCGCGGCTGAGTCAAGACGACCGGCTGTACCGGAGTCGCGGTCGAAGCAGAAGCGGCAGGATTACCTTCTGTAGACATCGTGGGGCTAACCAGGATACGTCCGCTGCGGAGTTCCGTCTTGTGACGTACCCAGCACGTCCACCAAAATGTTGTTAATATATTTCCGAGATATATACAGTGGGAAATAGTTCAACAGTCAATATGGCGGTTGTTTACCAGCCCACGTCGTCCTCCTCTTCATCTCTCACGTCGACATATTGGTAGCTGCGATACCGCATTAATATATATATATATATATATATATATATATATATATATATATATATATATATATGACGTCCTCAGCTCATCTTCGAGGTTATAAATGTTCCGTCCACTGTCACAAGCAAGAACACTGCCCAACCTCCACTGGCCTGCATGACAGTCATCATGCAGAGTGGTTCAGTTCTGTCATGGTGTTTAACATGACTTGGCTGAGCAATTCTAACAATTCCTCAGCTTCATCCGCTGCATGGGTCGTGGATTCGCGCTCATTTCATGCACTGTTCAGGCCCCGTGGCTTGCACCCTGTTTTATAAACTTTGCTGAGTACAATATGTGCCGAGAGAACACTGCGGCGCTAACAACGAAGCGCAAAGAATGGACACTGTCCAGCACCTTTCGGTACGACACCTATGGAAGCGCACACACCGCCGCCACTGCCCAACCAGGCGTGCCACGTAGTCCTACCAACGCCGCCATTGTGCCCTGTGGATGTGGCCACCTGAGACGTCATTTCTTTCCGGAACATTTCTCTCACCGTGCACTTTTCACTCCTTTGTTTCACACATTTGAGGCACTTCGTGCTTGCGGTGCTCCGCGTATCGTCTGAATTAACCGCATTCCGACCACACGTCATCAAATTAAGGAGCGTTTGATGCCAATGTAAAATATTTATGCTTTCTGGGACTTGTACGAAACGTCATTGAAGCTGTAGCGTCTCGTATTCGACTTCTTTATCTGTGATTTTCCAACGTTACAAAAGAGGATACTGTGCACCTATGTTTCAAAGGCATGGCTACGTTCCCAAGCTAGGTACACAGCACTATACTTCTGACTTTCATCTTCTCGCGCTGAGACCGAGTTTTGCGTGTTCGAAGGCCGGCGCGTGTAAGTTGCACTGCCTCCGAGAGATCGCAATAAACGTTTTATCTGCGATTTCCAATAGTAATGTTTTGAAGGCGGAGAGCGTTTCAACGGCAGGTACAACGCAACGTATGTTTGAGTCTTTCTTTTTTTTTCGCGCTGATACTGGGTTATCTGCGCTCTGAGGCCGGCCATGGCCTGCGAGATTTCGTGCCGGCAGGTTTCTCTCCGGCCGTCCTAATCGCCGCGTTCCACAGCAACAAATGTTATGCGCTCGCACGCCCGGCTACCGCGAGAGGGCGCATCTAGCGAGGCGTCCGAGGCATCCGGCGGCAGTGGAGGCACGACAGAAATGAAACCGCGCGATATCTCAGCCCGCACGTTGGCTCTCTTTTTCGTGTTTCGCGGTGTATTTCCGCGTCAAAGAGGACAGGCAACGCACGCATCTTCCAAATGCACTCAAGCCGAGTATTTTTTTTCTGGGACTGTATGTTATCTGGCCTAACTTTTGAAGAAAACCAGGGGAGCTGCTTAGATTCCCAAACGTAGGCCGATGTAAGGCCATTTGTTCGGGTACGCGGAAGTGTTACATTATTTTGTAAGTGTCCGTTCCTACGCAGTACGAAATACCCTGTTTGGGAAATATAACGGTGTTCTGGATCTTCCCTTGATTTAGTAACATACCATGTAATTCTTTCATCGTCCCTAAATATTTATGAGCTGGACAAACTGGCATGGGTAATTTCTGCGTTATCGAAAACCCGTTTCATGTTATTCTGTTATGATCCAGGTAAAACCTCATGCAGTGAAGCCGGGAATAAATACAGAATATTTCAAGTACGACGTATTCGAAACTCATTGTCGAATGTTTAGTGTTTCCCAAGTGGCAGTGGTGCACAACATGTATTACAATGGGCGCATGAGGGTTCAATGTTCTAGCCGCTTCCCACTTTGCTTCCACCTGTTTAATTGTATGTGATTTTGGGAAAAGTGCGCACACACTTTTCGCGCAAAACAACGTTAGCTCTTTTTTTTTCATATGTCCTCGATTCCATGACAAAAACTGTCATAAATTGAGAAAAGTAAATCCATTAGTGGCTGATACTTCTTGCAACGGTCTTCACTCTGTTTTGCTTGGCTACACCTGTATACGGTTTTTGCAAGTATTGAGTCATCGCCTTAGTCCACTCGTGCGGTGCCTTCCTTTTGTTCCAAGGCGTTTTTAGAGTTAGAAGCTCCCAAATGTTCCTTCGGCAAGATGTGTTATATATATTGTAGTGATGCATTGGAACCTAGAAATGGGTTGAACTCTTGAGAGCCTTCTAGTGGGTCATCTGCAAAAAGCGACGCCGCTCGCGCTATGAGTTCGTGCCTGGCCGTGACTGTCGCCATTATTCAGTATCTCTGAGTACCGGCAAATAAACGCCTTAACAAATTGGTGGAAGTGCGGTGTATCACGAGTAGCCACTGCCGACCGTCGGCCTTGTAATTGCGTCGATGCAGCTGGCCGTCACGTATGGCGAAATGGTGAGCTTGACGACGCAAGGCGCGAGTGGATGGGGTTGCGGACGGATCAGAGAGCAAGTCGATCAGCGGGGCGATCCAATTATCCTTGCGCTGTTCGGTAGCGATGACGTGAACATCGATAACAGAAACAGCAATGGAAGATACTGAGCAGGGGGGCTTTGTCGTCAGGCAGAAGGGAGCGCGAGAGGGCGTCGGCGTCAGCATGCTTGCGTCCGTTGCGGTACAGCACGCGGATGTCGTAGTCTTGCAGGCGAAGAGCCCAGCGGGCGAGACGGCCTGAGGGATCCTTCAATGACGACAGCCAGCATAGTGCGTGATGGTCGGTGACGACATCAAATGGGCGACCATACAAATAGGGTCGAAACTTTGTAAGGGCCCAGACGATCCCGAGGCACTCTTTTTCCGTGACGGTGTAATTTGTCTCGGCTCTCGTGAGCGTACGGCTTGCGTATGCCACGACATATTCGGGGAATCCGGGTTTGCGCTGCGCCAGGACAGCGCCGAGGCCTACACCGCTGGCGTCTCTGTGTACCTCCGTTGGGACCGAGGGGTCATGGTGGCGTAGTGTGGGAGGCGACGTCAACAAATGGCGGAGCTTGGCGAACGCGTCGTCGCACGCGGATTACCACGAATGAAGGGGCCCGTTACTTCCACGGAGCTTCGTCAGTGGTGATATGATCGTCGCAAAGTTTCGTGTGAATCGTCGAAAGTATGAGCACAGGCCTACGAAACTGCGCAGTTCTTTGACGGACGCAGGTTTGGGAAACTCGGCCACGGCCCGAAGCTTCGCCGGATCGGGAAGATTTCCGTCCTTGGACACGACGTAACCTAGGATTGTCAGTTGCCGTGCTGCAAATCGGCACTTCTTCAGATTTAGTTGGAGGCCGGCGTTGCTCACACGTGTGAAAACTTCTTTCAGACGTTGGAGATGCGTGGAGAAATCCGGAACGAAAACAACGACGTCGTCCAGGTAACACAGGTACGTGTGCCATTTCAAGTTGCGCAGAACGGTGTCCATCATGCGCTCAAAGGTCGCGGGCGCATTACACAGACCAAACGGCATGACGTTGAACTCGTACAAGCCGTCGGGAGTGACAAAGGCTGTCTTCGGTCCAGCGTCGTCAGCCATGGGTACTTGCCAGTACCCCGAGCGCAAATCGAGAGAAGAAAAGAATTCAGCTCCGTGGAGGCTGTCGATCGCGTCGTCGATGCGGGGTAGTGGATACACGTCCTTACGAGTGATCTTGTTGAGGCGTCGGTAGTCCACACAGAACCCCACAGAACCGTCCTTCTTCGCAACGAGAACAACAGGAGACGCCCATGGGCTGTCCGAGGGCCGAATTACGTCGCGTCGGAGCATATCGTCTACCTGCTCATTAATTACCCGACGTTCGGCAGGCGACACGCGATATGGACGTTGCCGTAACGGTGGTAGGGCGCCAGTGTCGATGCGATGTGTAACAGCGGACGTGCGACCGAGAGAAGTTTGCCCGACATCGAAAGAAGATCGAAATTCTTGCTATAGGCCCAGACGCTGGGAACGCTGGACCGACGTAAGGTTGTCAGCGATGGAGTTACCAAATACATCAGCAAATGACGGATCAGACGTGGAAACAGCACTGATGGTACGGGAACTGGGACAGTGCGAGTCACCGGGTACGTCCAGGACTTGTGCGTCGTCGACGGGTTCCACTCTGCCGAGACATTCGCCTCGAACCAACGTAACAATGTACGGGAATGGGTTGGTCACAAAAATAGCGGTGTTGCCCTGAGTTAATTGCAGGGTCGCGAAAGGTACCAGCAACCCTTTCCTACTACAACCACGGTCAGATGGCGAAAGGAGTGCAACTGTGTCGGAGAGACCGGCGCAGTAGACCGACACAGCCGTTGACGAGCTTGGAGGCACTGTCGTATCCTCTTTGACGAGGATCTTGCTCAGTGCCGAGGGACTATCTACTGGCGTCAAATGTGCGAACGGTGAGAGTTCAATTTCGGCGGAGGCACAAAGAATGGCGGCGTCGTGGCGGGAGAGAAAGTCCCATCCCAGGATGACGTCGTGGGAGCATGCAGTAATGATGATGAACTCGACGACATATAGAACGTCTTGAATGACGAGGCGAGCTGTGCACACTGCTGTAGGATGAATACTCTGCGAGCTAGCGGTACGGAGGGACATCCCAGAAAGTGGCGTCGTCACTTTTCGGAGTGAGCGGCAAAGTTTTGCGTCCATAACGGATACGGCAGCTCCAGTATCGATAAGGGCAGATACGCGAACACCGTCCACAAACACGTCTGTCCGTATAATTGGTGTGGTATGTCCATATAATTGGTTTCGCAATAATAATCTGTTGCCTCCAAGGGCAGTATGCGCCGCCGAAGTAGAAAATAAAAAAAGTGTGACGACGATGAAAACGATAATAATAATAATAATAATAATAATAATAATAATAATAATAATAATAATAATAATAATAATACGATGAAGACTAAGATGAACACTAATAAATATATCAAAACCAAAAGAATAAACAGTTTTCCGTTACCCTACGTATAAACATGTCAGTCGCAAATTTTCCTTAGTATATCACAAATTTACAGCACGCCTTGACCGCCCCTTACTGCGCATGCGCCTACTCTCTCTCCCACTCTCCTCCCTTACGCAGGTGTTCGGTCGCCTTCTCTCCTCCTCCTCCCCCCGCGCTGCATTCGCGCACTCTCCTCCTTTACGCGGGCGTTTACGCAGGCGTTCGGTCGCCTTCTCTCATCTCCTCCCCCCCGCCCTGCAGCCTGTAAACCCACTCTCTGCTCTCCCTCTCCCATTTTATACACGCGCGTGCGCTCGGTCGAGGAAGTCTCGCTTGAATCGTGTGGTCGCTCCGTCGGTTCCCGGTCGCTGCAGTTGTCTCGAAAGCCTCGCTACCCTCGCCCCAGACTCGCATTGTCTCTCTGTAGCGGAAGCGGTAGCTCGACGCCAACGCTTGGCTTCGACGGCCGAGTGAACGTAAACGGAAACTTGGTGTGCACCCCCAATGCTGCTTCGCATCCCCTCATGGTTCCCGTTAGTGGAAAACGGTGTAATTTTTTTCAACGCCAGGCCTCCGCGGCTCATGAGCAGAGTCAAAGCGAATGTTAGAGGAGAAGCCGTCTTCGCGCCCGTTGCAGACTGTCTTGGCGCGACTACTACAAGTGCAGCTGCAAGGTACCCACAAATAATGCGTGATTTACAAACTCCCGCGCTTCCTTGAAAGCGCTCTTCACGGAGCCTCAACGTCAATCACTGCTTCGATCCTACACATTAGAAAGATTTAAGCTAAAAGGCAGGGTACCTGTCGCTTTGCACCATTAATTCCCATAATATTATGCTACACCTTTGTCTCAAGAAATTCCCTGTTGTGATTTGTCCACAAAACCTCGGAAAAGTGGTGTTATCTCCATACCCCCAAGGGCCTCTGCTGTGTAATATCTGAGAGTGTTTGAGACTATGATATCATTGATTGATTTCTGAAATAATCGCCCCAGTCTTACAAGAAATGCATATTTTTTCGTTTTTATAACATAAGCTATGTTAGGGCAACCACATTGTTAACTAACTGTCCAAAATATGGGAAAGCTAAGCTCGATTCCACGAGTTCGATTTACATTACAGTCACGTCGACCACATTACCACAGCCATGATGTGAAGAAATAACGTGCGAACCAAATGTACTTAGCGGTGAAAAACCCAGATTGTCAAAATTGTACCCGATGCTCCGGCGATGGCGCGTCTTGTAAAGTATCGTCATTATTGGGTGTAATACCACATAAATCATTATAAGAAACGGCAGGGCGTAGTCTAAGTGAAAAGGTTGAAGTAACATATAATCGGAAATTAAATGCATAAAATGTCGACTGGGAGCACAGCGGAAGCTCGGTAATTTTTCTATCTTATTTTCTTTCCAGACTTCCAAATTCAATGAAAAAGCTGATCTAATTCCCCTTTTTCTGAGTGTCAATAACTCTATAGTTCATGTGAGCCTGATCAGTAATGATCAGTAGAGACCGGACCTTAGGCAAATGCCTATTTTGTTCCTTGCGTTTCTATCACCCCAGTTTTTCATACGAGCACGAATTAGGGGCCAAAAAGGGATTTTATAGCGTCTTTATGTTGCCTATAAAGGCCTATTTTTGTCGTTTAGGCCTAAATTCTTATACAATGCCTATAAATACCCATTTATAAAATTGGCGCCTATGTGTACAATACGTAACCTCAAATTTAAACGCCAGAGCGTTAAAGAGCTCGTTTCGCAGCAATTCAGGCGTCGGAGTCTGTGTTGGCGTCGTTGGTTCTGGGCGAAAAGTCATCTCGTACGTGACCAAAAATTCGAGAGACATGCAAATAAAATAAATTATAAAAAAAACTTTGGCCGTAGTGGGAATCGAACCCAGGCCGTCTGCGTTGCAAGCAAGTGCTCTACCATAGAGCCACACCACCTTCAAGCTCTTCGGAAAAAAAAACAGTATATCTATATCTTGCAGTGGGCCAAGTGTCCTTAAAGCACGTGTATTGCATGGCCTAAACGCAAAATCGTACCAAGCGCTAAAAGATGTGAATTGCGCAACGAGTGGGTGTTTTAAAGGCTCACAAATTACAAAGCGGTTGGACATATTCCATAATCCTTATCAGAAACCAAAACAACAAAGTGTACGGCTATGGCGTAGTGCGTGGCTCCTTAATGACGCGTAGTGGGCACTTCCCAACATTACTTACAGCGGGCATTCTAGAATAGTTGGAAATGGACAATGTTACACGCACAGACGTTCGTTTCTTTGCGGGGTTGAGGTGTCTCCCGAGACGGAGCCCGGTTACGCTATCGCACTCTACTCTTGAGGCGCAGCTCAAGCATCCTCCAGTTTCTTGCTTTCGAGTGCAGTTTGAGACTGTTATTCATGTACCAGGGCACACTCATTGTTAAGAACTCTATGGGATTCAACGTAGTCATCTAGTTGAACCAACGTCTAGGAAGCTGTCGAATATGACGAACGTCACCAAGCATACATAACAGCCATAATACCCAAGTACCATGATGCCGCTGAAGTGAAGGATGTTAAGAGACCTCACGCTTTATTCAAAAGAGACATAGAAATCCTTTTGTCGAGCTTCGCTGGTAATGAAACGTCACAGTGTGATAGTTGCCGATTTTTTTGCATCACTGTACAAGCAAACGTGTCGTAGCGCCGCAGCTTCGTCTTGCCATTGATGCGTTTCTCACATTCGCCCCAGAAATAAAGTTTTTTGCACTTTGAGGAATATACTGGGACTCACGGAGCTTGAGTTTTGATTCGGGCCATCGTTTGCTCACTCACTCCCCTGAGCTGTATAGTCCGGCACACAGCATTCGTCCGTTATTCCGGCTGACGGCATCTTACCCCAGCAAACGATTTGCAGATAACTTGCTTGGTCTGTTTTGACCCCCACTTTCCATCACATTTCGAGTGTATCTCTCTCGGAGAAAGCAACGTCGAGTTTATGATCGCACGTGGTCCAGCCGGCATCGGGGACGCTATGTTTGCTGTGAGAACAGGTACGAGAGAAACATGGTGCTGTCCAAGAAATGAAAAAAAAAGGTGTACTATAATTTCTTCCACCAACGGCTCCCTATACTTGTTTCATTTTTACAAAAAAGAAAGATTAATTTACTTGAGATACGTAACTCTGAAAACTGGAAAATAAAGTAGGTACTATTTCTTGGCGCACGCAGGCAAACCATTCAGTTCCGAAGTTTCAGCACTGATGCCAAGGCAAGTTCTCGTCGAAATCGGACGGCAATTCCTTTCCTGAGGTGCACTGAGGTATTGGGGTGGAGTCACTTTTCTTTGTCTTGTCCGTTTCGTGACGCCCTTTCCGTTTCTTTGTTTCCTCTCTTTCTTTTCTTTTCAGTGCGGAGCGGCGGCATGTTTTCTGAAATCATTGTGATTTCTTTGTCTATTATTTTTCTTCTTTTTTCTTGCGCCGGTATGTACACTGCTGGGCAGAGCATGCACCTGACAGCGCCGACAGGCACATTTGATTGCAGGTTTGATCGCAACATAGTCTGAGGTGCTGCTGCATAGTCACTTTAACTCGCCATTTGTCTAACGTCCGAGCCGAACTCGATTCTTGTCGGCCCTCATCGCGATCAAGAATGCCCGTTTGACACCGGTATTATGGCACGGTCTAAAAGGAAGCTTGTAGGCACCCATAAGTTCGAGCCACCGTAATGGCGGTGGGTACGCAGGTCGTTGGATACGCACGTAATATTTCCAAAGATCCTGTCGTGATTTGGAACAAAGCCCCCGTTTTCCCGAAGAACCTGCCTTGGAAAGTGGACGCGCTGGATCGCGGTCCAGTTGTGTTCAGTAACGAACTCTACTCTGGAAATAAACAGAAACTACACGGTGAGTTAGCTGGGTGAGTGGAGTATTAGTTAATGCGAGCTAAAGAAGCTAGCACTTTAATGAGAATGCTTCCAATGTTGACCGCATCCTGAATTAAGAGTGGTACGTACACGACATCACTCGCCGTGCCATGATACCGTTCTCACGCGGACACTTTTGATCGCAATCAGGGCCTGCATGCATGGAGTCTGGCTCGGACGTTAGCCAAATTGCGATTAAAAGTGACCATGCAGGACCAGAAATCATGTCTTCATGTCTTGATTGATCAAACCTTGAACCAAATATGCCCGTCTCAGCCTGTCGGCGCTGTCAGCTGCTGTCTGGGGCATCCTCCGCACAGAGCTGCCCCTACCCACGTGAGAAAAAAGAAAAAAGAAGAAACTATAACGACTTCCGAAAACAGCCAGCTTCTCCACGTCAAACAGAAAAGACAAAGGAAGAAAATAAACTGAAGGGATGTCACGTAACAAACAACAACCAAAAGAAAGTGGCTCTGCCCTCGTACCAGAGTCCACCTCCGGAAAGGGAGACCCGATCAGGACGCGCCGGCCCCATACACCACCGCGCTGAAATGGCGGGAGCGCTTTGGCGAATGCGAAACCGTCGAGAGCCGTCAGGGGAAAGGATTGGAAAGATTTAAAAAAAAAAGAAAAATGTGAAAAGCGTTTCCTTTGTTTGTAATTTAATTTTTAAGTTACTCACCGACACGGCAGAAATTGACCCCACGAGATTACACCATGCCAATATGAGGCATCCTTCCCATCTTGTTATTTAGCGATTTGGCTATCTGCTTCTGTGCTGCCCTTCTCAACCATACCAAAAGGAGTTAGACCAAGGATTATGTTGATTCGACAGCGGACACATGACTAATCACGCTCGAAAAACAAAATGACATACCGTATTCGGCGTGCCGTGCGGGAAAAAGCACAATTACATAAGCTATATTCGAGAGCTGGCGCCTTTCGATAAGCAATCAGATTTTTTTTCCTTTCCTGCCGTACATACGGGCCGCGCACGTCTCTGTTTTGAAGTTATTTGCACTTATAAAAATATTTATTGTGCCTACACTTGCGACGTTACAATCCAGAAACGTGTTTGCCTCACAAATTTCGGTGCCTAAAATGCTGTTTTGACTGCCTATTCTTGGCGCCTAAAATGCGCTTCTTTAATGCCTAAAAATTCGGCCTCTAGCGATCAGGCAGTCTGGTTCCCATCTTGTCGTTTATTTCTTCTTTCCTGCTATAGTTTGTTCTATAAATAGTGTAGGGTCGCCAACCTCCATAAAATACAATTTTGGTTGTATTTCAAGCTCTATAGACCTTTCATAGTGCTTATGACGTCTGAGAAAAAAAAAGAGGCATGGTGCAACCAACGTCAATGCACCCAAGTTTTCGAAACAAAATAAAAGCACTAAGCGACTCTTGATGGATATATAAGTTGGATTCTTGTGGACGTCTGATCAGGGCCCGTTTTTCCCGAAAACAAAATATGGCTGCTTTATGGATAATTACGGTGGTTGCGCTGGTTGTCATTGCTGCTGGAACATGGTGTGATGCTATATGTGTGTTTCTTGAGAGATCTGAAGAGCCAGCTCATGATCCTCAGGCAGATAAAGAAGATGAAGCGGTTACGGCCACTACACCTGCTGATTGCACTGAAGAAAAAAGCTGACGATGGGGGGCCAACATACAGTCGATGAAGCAGTTACAGCCACTACACCTGCTGATGACACTAAAACACAAGCCGATCAATATAAAGCTCAGAACAGATTGTATACGGTAAGCTTGTTGCATGAGTATCGCTGAAAATGCGTCAAGGACTGATTTGTTTTGAACAGCGTTTACTGTATGTCGACTGCCTACCAGATTCTTGCGGTCACTAACGGATTTCACATTCTGGGTGATGTCGCCTACGACACAGAGTATTACTTTTGCTATTATATTTTCATATTTCTCCTGCTGACAAATGGGCCAGCTGCACAGATTAACAAGCGTTAGATAATACTGTTCGCAAGAGTACTTCCTGCAGTCCTGCGACGCTGCTGAACTGAATAACGAATATGATGTGGAAAAGCGCCACCAGATATAATAATTCGCCTCAAGTCATATGCTTGGCGTTCGATTGGAATCTGAATGTCGTAGGGTTGTCCCTAAAAACCTCAGTGGATGTTGTTTCCTTTACCTAAACATAAACTGTTCGAGTTTTACATCCCTAATCCACATTGTGATTATGAAAGACGCCGTAGTCGCAGGCTCTGAAAGTTTAGGCCACCTGGTGTTACTTCACATGCACATAAATCAAACCACACGGGTCTCTAACTTTTCGCTTCCATCGAAACGCGGCTAACACGGCGAACAATTGTTCACGCGAACTTCAGCTCAGCAGTCAAGCCCCGTAACCACGACCATCATGATCTATCGCGTTCTATACTTAGCAAAGCAAAGCATCCTCCTTTTACAACATCCCTGATAATCATACCTAGCCCTATTGAAAATGGTTGGTGGATGCTGGAATCGTTGCTGGATATGGTGGAAACAATAGTGGATAAGCCGGAAGCTGTGGTGGTCATAATGGCTGATGATGGCCAGAATGGAAAAAATGGTGGCAGATGGTGGTGGTGGTGGTGGCGAGCCAATGATGGTGGCAGCGGAAAATGCTGGTTGGTGGTGGCGATGCTAAATATGTTTTTTTGGATGGCTTGTTGAACAAGCTGGATGACGGTGGCATAGTGGAAACATGGTGTATGATGGTGGCATGATGGAAATGCACGTGGCACAGTACGTGAAATCACTGTTATTTTCAACGTTTCCCTCTCGAATTTGTCGACAAATGTCTTTGCAGTCCAAATAAGCCACCGCCGACCATAACGCTTTCTAGCAGACGTTTTTTTTTATTCATCTGTGGAGCGCAGAATCCGTGAATGCTTACATTTTTATCACGTACCTATATCAGTTTGAAAACCGTGATGTGGTGCTGTATTGTGATGTTTACGTGTCTAGAGGTGTCGATGTGAACAGCGACGGTAAATGTGTTACACTGCCGCGCAATTGTAGAAGTAAATGAGACTTTTCAAAATTCAACGGGTGTACCAGAAAACAGCCGCCACTTGATATCGCCACGGTAGAAACGCAACTCTGAAATTCTCGCACACTCATTACCTCAGCTGCACTTTAAGGTAAGAGTGAAAATGAGTGCGAAGCTAAAATGCACAATCTTTTACCTTCGGCATGCGTCGAGATCAGCCGCACCAAATATGGCTTCCACCATCCGATTCTACCACCATGATTTCCACCAAAGCTTAGGCCTAGCGTACCGACCGAATCCGTCTACGTGCTATCGGCGCTTCTAAGTTTCAGGATACACAATTACGACGAGTACGAATGACTTTACAACACAGCTGTGACACCGGTTAACCTAAATGAAGCATTTTTTCTTGTGTAAGGCGTCCGCACAAGAAGCGATGAACATAGATACGACGCGCTTCCTGCAAACGCCTGCGGTCACCGATAGCCGCTGGTCACACTCGCCAGCACTTCTCTGGCTCGTATGCGAGAACACATATTTGTTAATTCGTATGCCTTTCTGAACCAATATGATGACATATATTTCTCACGCACTGCATTCTTTTTTCGCCTAGCGGTTATGTAGTTGTACCTAACGATAGCTACACAGATCAGTGCGCTGGCACGGTCGCGCTCGTTGCGCGAAAAGACATCACAGTATTCAATCAATTGTACGCGCGTATTTATCGAACGAGCTTGGAGTCGACACGAAGCCTCTGCACATGATTCCGTCTCGAAAGAACGAGAAAGGGATATATTAATCTAGGCAGTAAGAGCCGGTTGATATGTAAATATATACTTTTTAGTTACGTTGTGAATTGTAACAGAAATTTAGTGTTGTTGCCATTATCGACATGCCATTCGTTACTGGCAACTGTTTTATATGTTTAATAAGTATGAAAATTTTAGTAGGAGGGGGGAAGATCGTGTCTGTCTCGAGTATGCGACATACAACGCTGAAATTAAACGGTGTGTTAGTGTTGGCTACTCGTTTTACAACCCTCAAAGTTTCAGCGTGGTGTGGTGGTAAAATGCTTGGCTCAGGATCCGAAGGTGTCGCGTTCGACTCCTCGTGACATAAGGCTTTTTTTTTGCCCTGAGGCTTTCTTCATTGTTTTCTATGCAATTGTTTAGGTATGAAAGCTAGGGACGATGGTCCTGATGGTTTAGAGCCGTTTTGCGATCCGTTGGTTTCCAGCATCCATCACACTCCAGCATCCATCATACGCCAGCATACACCATATGCCACCGTATTCCAGCACCATAATCCACCATAATGAGGGATGGTGGAATCCACCATTCCTATGGTGGACAGATTTTCAATAGGGAGGCTTTGGGACGTTAAATTCGAAGTACAAGACTACAACGCGATAACCCTATCTCCCGTTCTTCTATTGAGGTTCACACTACTGACACAAGGCTTTTTTGTCTGTTCGTATTGAGCGTCATTAAGTGTCTTTGATGCTGAAGAAGTAATGGCTTGATTGATTGATTATTGATTGATTGACTGTAAAGCAATCCGTCTCGCGGACGACCGGTTACGTTGACGAGAAAGGCGCTCCAGTGATGCAAAGAGGAAATTCACCTTTTGTCGGCTAGGCTTTAGCTAGAATAGATAAATTTTCGCTACTACAGTTTGCTTGCGTAGTCCAGCGCTCCTCCATTACTAGCTGTGATAAATTTGCAACATTTCTTAGCAAGCAAAAGGTGCGTTGGCCGTTTCTTTATATCTATCTATCTATCTATCTATCTATCTATCTATCTATCTATCTATCTATCTATCTATCTATCTATCTATCTATGTATCTAGCTTGCCGACTACGTCTGAGCCCTGTCAAGTTCATATCTATCTATCTATCTATCTATCTATCTATCTATCTATCTATCTATCTATCTATCTATCTATCTATCTATCTATCTATCTCTCTGTCTATCTAGCTAGCCGACTACGTCTGAGCGCTGTCAAGGTCATCTCCTTAAATTGGTATTCAACAAAATTGACATAGGAGGACACAGGTATATGATGAACGCGATTGATAGGTCATGAAAAGAATAACGTAGATATCCTGTCGCGTTCGTCATAAACCTTTTGCACCAGTAACACGTGGCAACCACGGTACGTGGTATGCGGATATGCACCAAGGGTGACTAACAATCTGTATCAGGGTCACAGAGCTACGTCAGTCCTTCAAACTGCATTGGAAAAAAAACTTCCCATCTCCCGCTAAAAGGAACCATGTGTGGATGCGAAGCAGCGGGGACATGGTTAGGTGTTGCGTGACAAACGTCGCCGCTCCCGTTTCGCGGCAGCAGCCCAAGCGCTCATCGCGGCGCTGCACAGGAAAGAGAATGAGGCGCGCACTCTCCGTCATTTTCATACCGCGGAACTACCGTGGCGCCCCCCAGCGGAATATACGGCTGTCGCACGACCTGTTGTGCGCGCCGCTCCGTTGAGTATAGCATTCCTAGAGGAGAGAAAGGGGGGAGCGTAGGAGAGGAGAGAGGGGGGAGGGGACGCGCATGCGCTGTGGGGGGGGTGTGGGACGCGGGTGCCGCTCCGTAGACTAGTGTGTGGGGGGTGTGAGGAGAGGGGGGTGTGGGACGCGGGAAGGAGGGACGGACAAAGCCCCCGCAAGCACATGCAAGCAAGATCAAGGAATGGATTCAACGTGCGCGACAGACACCACCAGTAGTGCGTGTTATTCTTCGATTGCACCCACCACCTGCCTAGCCATTGCTAAGCAGCCACTCTGTGCTCTCGGCGATGACTCTGCTGACTGTGGTGGTGGTTTACGGCCTTATTGTACTGCAGTGTTCTGATTCAATTCAAACCCAGGCAAATGTTTTACCACAGAGCTACGTCAGTGCTTCAAACTGCATTGGAGAATACCCTAGAGAACTCTCATGTCAGGGCAGCTCTAATTGTTGTTGCTGTGTCAGCTATCTTTTAGTTCACAACGCGTTAAACATTACATATGTACTCCTAAGCATCGGTACGATATAGTCGCACCTTTTTCAAATATGCCGAGAACAGCTACTTATCCAGATCACCGCACCACATCTTGCGCTTCAATACGAAGCTAGTGACTTGTTTGCTGAAACGTTAGTGATAACATCAGGTCAGACCATGAGGTATGTGACGGCACTGAGATTATTAATCATGGTGACATAAGCATACAAGCTTTAGTGCAATAATATTTCGAATTGAAAAGTAATATTGACATCATGTTCCAGTAGTTATATAAAGCACGCATAATGCATGCGGGGTGCAAGACATGCTGGGGGAACAAAGTTCTAGATGAACCGCTGGGGAGGAAGATGTATTAGGACTCTCTTGTCAGGACACGGGTATTGCAGCAACGTCGTATGACTAGAAATATAATACATGTGCTGCAGCTTTACGCTCTTTGCAGAACATGCATGCTGGCGGTATCAGCCGTGAGAAAGAAAATATTTCCTTCCGTTCAAATCAGTCCCTTCAAATGTGGGAAAACGTGCTAGTGTGATGATGTGCCTTGAATATTCTCTCAAAAAAGACGTGTCATCAAAAGACGCATGAAAATTTTTGTGAGCAGACTAGCAGACTAGCAGAATCTGGGTACTCTAGCTCGGCCATTGTCTCAGTAGCTGAGTCCCTGTTAGAAAAGCTTAAGGGCACAAGGAATGCAGCAGCAGCCGACAGTGCGCAGCATGTGACGCGGCCCGAAATTCTGCTTACGTGCAACGAGTGTCGCATTTTCTCGAAATAGTCACTGGGAAATATGAGGTACCGATAGTTCTTTCGGCCCCAAAGGCGCTGTCATTTCTTTGATCCTGCAGAAGTGAGAAGAAAACAGCATCTCGCGACAAAAGGCATGTGAGGCCCTTCGTCAAATGTGCAGCCGAAGTGGTGTACGAAATTACACTGAGCTGCGGAAAGGTAGACATAGGCCAAACGAGACGCTACATAAATGTCAGAGGCTACTTATATGTCTCGTTCCACTTATTACCAGTTCGGATCCAGCTAAAGATATGTGGATCACCTTTTTTTACTGGAACTTATATGGAACCAGATTAAGAGTGTAGCCTTGCTATCTCGTGGACGCGGACGTGGCGTGTGCGTGCAAGCGCGCCACTCGGATGCATGCCCTTGATTCAGTGTTGCCAGGTTTGGCTATATACAGCCCAATTAGGCTTTATGTCTTTATTCCCTTTATTTCAAAAATTTTATCGCTGCGGACCGGTGCACTATGTGCTATCCCAATGTAGCAGCATAAATATCCTTCAAGCTGCTGTTAGAGTATGAATTGGGTACGTTGAACTCTTGCTACTGAAATTTGTGATCTCCTCACATCCGGAGTCTTTATTTACACTGTATTTTCGTCCGTGAAATAAACGTAGAGCTAAATGACGTGGGTGAATGAATATTTGATGCTGGTATGATGATTTATTAAGAAATATGACGTGTTAATCATAAACTTCATGTCGCTTCTTTTAAGGCTGTCTGAATTATTCTTAGGCTCATTTACAAATAATACATGTTGTGTATAAGCAGAGCAATCGTCACACAAACCTAAAGTCACGATGAAAACAACCGCAGTATTGTAAACATGTCTGATGTGGTCTTCACTTAATTCGCTTTTGACATAAGTCCCCACCTTACTAACAATAACATCTCGTTAATCAAAACTAGCGAATGCGTCATTAAATGCACTGTAGAAAATAAAGTCGAAAACAACTACGCTTGTGATAAGTTCTTGCCTTTGCGTCATGAACAACATGACTAACATGAATTGTTTTTAATATGTAACAGGCAATGTTATGCTTGTCGCAAAGATTAACCGATATTGGCGATGAACGTGCCGCAAAGTTGCGGGTGCACTCCGCCTGTGTACCAGTTCATCAGGCGCTGTGGTCATCAAAATATGTGCCGAACGAGAGTGGTTGATGGCCATCTAAAATGCATCAGGTGCTAAGCAGCCGACAGCGTTAGATTGCAAGTTCCCCTGGCATTCTGAAAAGTCTGCTAATAAGAAAGATTGCTGAAGAGAACCTTGCGTTTTAAACAGTGAAAGTGTTCTCAGCCAAAGCCTAAAAACAGATTATTGTCTGCTCCACATGTAATGATCTCATTACAAGATGCACCCATAGATAGTGTAACTTCCTCGGCCGCGGACAAAGCGGTAGCCGCAAAGTGAAATGGGCAATCGCGGTTCGAGCGTGACTAAAGCCTAAACTCACTGTACACTCTTAATCTTGTTCCACATAGGTTCCAGATAAAGCAGTCGTAAGCAGTCGACAACCGTAACAGGCGGATGTGTTATGTGGATCACAGCTGTTTGGCGAGCGTTATCCGGAACAGCAGCTGTTTATTTTTTAGTTTTTGCTTAGTTAAGTGGAACGCGACATGTGTAATGGAACCCAGCGATTTGTTCCGGTTACCGCATTTCGTGCTTTGACGGTTGTTCAACTTACGACTGCAGAGCGACGCCGTATCTGCATCACATGTTCCAGCTATACAGCTTGTGCGCGTCGGGGAGGAGGTCGAGCCTTCAAATGAATCCTTTCTTCGATTACGAAACAACTATAGTGCTGCAACGGAACAAAGCACGCCAAACGCGGGACTGGCATTCGCGAAATAACGACTACAGAGCCTGTATGTCTCTCTGCAGCGGATCTTTCTGCAAACAAAAAAAGTCACAGTTTCGCCACTAGGGCGAAGCAATGAATGCGATAGCAAGAAATTAGTTTGTCACACGAAGAACGACAAGCAGCTCGGTACTTGAAACGCGCTGCCGCAGCACAAAGAAGGACGCTCGAAAAGGACGCATAGGTATAATGTGGCCCGCCGCCGGCTAATCTCGGAGGCCATGGGTATACACAGGACAAGCGTGAACTAACAACTGTCGCAGTTGTTATGCGTTTGTATTTGAGCAACGCGCTGCGAGTGTCCACAATGCAGAAGCCGACGCTGTTGTTGTCGTTGCCTCTGACATGGCTCATTCCCACTCAGGGGGATTGGTCAAAGATTCATTATATGATTATATGACTTTCCGACGCTGTTTGATACTTCTTTTTGTTTTAAACTGCGGCACGTAGAATGACCCTCTGCGTCTCCTGCCACGCGGTGACGTCTGACGCCAAGTGTGCCTAGGGAGCCTTCATGTGCGCGCCTCCGTGCCTCCGTAAGTGTGCCTAAGTGTGCCCGGTGTTCTTTTTTTTTCCTTCTACATCATGAGTGGTACAGAAGGGAGCCACTTTTTTCCGTGCGCATCTCAAGGGCAGTTTTGAATTCGAAAGAAACTGTAGAAGCGTTGCGTGATAGAAAACACGCTCAAGCTGTTTCGAGATCTGCGTTCCGCGAGCGCCAAATGGTGCATATGAATAGCTCGCCGTTATATCGCTGGCATGAGCATGGCGTGTGGCTGTGTTCGCTAGCGCCGCAGACTGCGGAGCGAGGGGTCGCTGGTTCGAATCCCCGGTTAGGTGGTTTGGAATTTTTTTCTACTGATTATTTTTATGCCTTTTCTATATATACACATACATACACACATCCGGGACATGACGGCGTCGACAGACGGCGACGGAGAAAAATCAGCCGAAAGTGTCCATATAATTGCTATCGCAATAAAAGCATGTCCGTGTACTTTCACCGACACTCTCTTCACTGGCGGAGCGTTGCGGTGGTTGCGGTCTATAGGTCTACAGACAGCTTGCACCATTTTCTTTGCTGGTGAATGTGCGTAGTTTTGCGAAGCTTTATTCGTGTTTGTAGATGGTTCCGGAGGCTCTGGGACCATCGTTATCAAGTGCGCCTTCGAAGCCTCGGACTATAGACCTTATGCTAAATTGCTGCCATCTGTCGGAGGCCTCGCGAAGCTACCGCTTGCGCGCCATGTTGAGGCTTGCGTCCGAATCATATTCCTGTCGCTGCTATAGATTCTTGTTTGTATCTGCTTTGAGAGTGGGCAATCGGGGCAAAAAAACGTCAGGTCAGTGTGTAAGGCCTGTACACGTTATCGGCATTGTACAAGTTTGTCGTTGAGAATGAAGCCATGCGCTAGGTTATAAGTTTTGCCTGTGTTTTAGGTGTAGCGAATAAAGAGTTCGTGGCTACCTGAATGTCA
>JALIZH010014319.1:0-20575 GCA_030522465.1 Rhipicephalus appendiculatus | reverse complement strand
CGGAGGCAGATACTAATTCAGTACATACAACACAAACTGTCAGTGCAGATAAATCATTTCTGTTACAATGGGAAAAAAGATTTCACAGCAGTTATATTTTTGTACTTATTGCTCCCGCTGAATGTTAGCATTGAAAACATTGTTGCGCTTCTGACGCAAAGGTAACCTTAGAGACAAACTTTAGAAGGCGTCGCATTTTACTATTGTTCTTTCTGTTGTTATTTTCTATTGTTTTATATGCCTCATAACCTTTTCCACTCAAAACCATGGCCAGATACTTTAACGACTGGCTAACCTGCCTGTCTTCCAAAGTATTTCTTTCTTTCGTTTTTATAATTTAAATCTTGGAGCGTTTCGAATTATGCATACCAAGTTCTGCAGCATAGTGTTACCATTTGCACAAACATTCATAAGCCTCTCAATGCAGCCGAACACATTTGCACTGCCTGTGCAAGTGAGACCAAAAAACCAACACCTGCAGTTTCAAGCTCACTCCACACTTCCTATTTTCTCAAAAACACAGCATTTGAGTCTCTTATAAATTAAGTTGCTTGCCAGGTATATGCAAACAAAAGACATCAAAAGAAAGCATGGTACAGCTTGGAGTAAATCCACAACAGTGCATCTTTCGTGAATTTCCGATCGAGTCATCTGGTGACCTGGGTACCACTGTCTACTGCTTTCTGATGCTGCAGAAAACGGAACAATAATTGCATTCACCAAGACTCATGAAGGTAGGAAGTTTACATGTGACATATAGATGGAAACCATAAGAAATGACGAAAGGTGCGTTGTTCTGAACGAACCTGTTTTTCGAGCGAAGCTCCTTAGACCCGCACCCCGCCGTCGCCGTCGCCGCCGTCGCCGCCGTCGCCGCCATCAAAGATCTCTGCAACATAAACAGAACGTAGCAGAACGTAGCACACATCTGTGAAATATTTGTATTAATTTCACTTTATACATGGACACTTCGCGTTTCAGCAGCGCTCGTGAGAAACTCGCGCTTTTTACGTGCAACTCAAACGCTAAGCGGCGTCTGCGTCGGCATGCAACGCTGATGCTAGCAGCACTCGTGAGAAAGTCGCGCTTTTTACGTGCAACTCAAACGCTAAGCGACGTCTGCGTCGGCATGCAACGCTGATGTTAGCAGCACTCGTGAGAAAGTCGCGCTTTTTACGTGCAACTCAAACGCTAAGCGGCGTCTGCGTCGGCATGCAACGCTGATGTTAGCAGCACTCGTGGGAAAGTCGCGCTTTTTTACGTGCAACTCAAACGCTAAGCGGCGTCTGCGTCGGCATGCAACGCTGATGTTAGCAGCACTCGTGAGAAAGTCGCGCTTTTACGTGCAACTCAAACGCTAAGCGGCGTCTGCGTCGGCATGCAACGCTGATTGTGCTTAGCCATCACTTTCCACAGAGTTACGAGACGCGCGCCGACCCAGACTACTTCGCGTAGAAGTAAATGTGAGGAAGCTCCACCCCCGCAGCTTTCCCTTCATTGCCAAGAAAAGTGGTCCGCGAGTATAGCGACGCTGCAGTTCCATCTTGCAGCATGCCTCACGCTTTCGCAAATCACGCACGGGGTACGGAGAAATCGAGCACGGAGAAACGCGCAACGCGTTCCAAGCGGCTGCTCCTCGCGCGTCTCAACTCGCTGCGGCATGTGCGTCGCCTCCGCGATTACCTTCGGCAACACGCCATTGAGAGCAACGGTGCGCTGCCGTATCTGATCCCGCGAGACACAGAAAGTGAAGCGAAATGGGACAGCAGCGCCGTAAGTTCACGCGTCAGCTGCGTGTGCCGGCTCGCGAGCTGAGCTGCGAAACTGTACTGGTTTTAAAAACGTTGCCCTACCCTACCGCCTTCATGTAAGCGAGCTGCGTGCTCAGGCGCACAGTCGTTTGCGTCTGATTTCTAAGGAGCTTCGCTCATCGGTTGTATCTGTACACGGAACAACTGCTAGTTTTAACTGCGATAATGTTAAATGGCTGCTAAGCCTTGCTTCAGCGCTTTGTTACAGTCTTGTGAGAGTTACAATTTTTAACATGAAAGTGTTTTATGCCGGGGTCCACTAAGATTTCAGTGACGTTTTTCCGTCACGGAAATGACGTCGAAAAAATACACATGATCAGAAGTCAAAGAAAAAAAGTTCCGTCAACGGGAGTCCAGCCTCCGACCTCTTGGTCCGCGACAAGCGATGCCGGGCACGGTATCCACTGCGCCACAATCGTTTTTTTGTTTTTCTTTATTACTTTCACGTGCACATCATACAGTAATATTACAGTGCATAAACAGCGGGGACAGAGGTAAGAAGCAGTGTGGTTTACATAGCCATTACACATACTGTATAGGCTTTACAAACGCGCATTTTATGTCTACCACTGTCCGCTCACAGTGCTCTTGCTAAAGCGAAGTAATGCCTCATGACCGTGAAATCCACGATTAGTTTTTTTTTCTAAGCGTCGTGTCTAAGCGTCCATCCCATTCGCCGCGTTTCCAATAGAAGAAGTGCTATTTTTCGACGCATTAACCCACTGCCAGGTGGCGACCTTACCCCCCAGCGTCGGCCTCGCTCATACCATCCATCCATACCAAAAATAGCTATGCGACGTGCAATTTCTTCGCGTGGCTAGAGTGTACTAGAGCGTTGCCGTAACTCCGCGTTGCCAACTTACGCTCGCCCCGCGAAAATTGCAGCCGGCCTACGGGGAAGACAGGATGCGTGTTTTGTTTCCCTCTGGTTGGCCAGTGGCATTCAGTAACTCTAGGTGACCTTAGCCCAAGTTCGGCGTCCAATCAGTGATGCTCTTCTGGTTGTCACACCGCTTTCTCTGATCCCGCTCTTACCGTACAGATATCACAAGCATCTATGGCCACAAGGGCTTCTTTAATCCATTGATCATGGACGTTAGTCGCCGGGATACAGCCGTACCTCCAAGCGTCCACGTATGCATCGATGTTAAACGGTGCTATAACTGTCAAACACCAATATATATTGTGGAAGCTCTCTTACATCAACGTACAGAAAACATTCAACTACTTTTGTGAGGACACGTTTCACTTTCGTGTTATACCGATTTTCATGACGGAGGGATCAACCATGATTTTTAACACGAAAGTGTTTAATGCCAGGGTCCACCAAGATTTGAGTCACGTATTTCCGTCACGGAAATGACGCCGAAAAAATACACGTAATCAGAAGACAAAGAAAAAAAAGTTGCGTCAACGGGAGTCGAACCTACGCCCTCTAGGTCCGCGACAATATATGCCGGGCACGCTATCCACTGTGCCACTGTCACATACTTTGTAGGCTTTAAAAATAAGGCTTTTATATCTACCACTGTCCTCTCAC
This sequence comes from Rhipicephalus appendiculatus, assembly GCA_030522465.1. Lineage (NCBI taxonomy): Eukaryota > Metazoa > Arthropoda > Arachnida > Ixodida > Ixodidae > Rhipicephalus > Rhipicephalus appendiculatus. The sequence goes on along the minus strand of JALIZH010014319.1, from coordinate 17,224 downwards.
AATGCTCTTGATAAAGAGAAGTAATGCATTATGACCGTGAAATGCACGATTAGTTCCTTCAAAGCGTTGTTTCTACGCGTCCGTCCCATTCAGCGTGTTTCAAATAGGAAACGTGCAATTTTGTCGATGCATTAACACACTGCCAGGTGGCGACCTTACCCCTCGTATCGTCCTCACTCATAGCATCCGTCCATACCAAAAAAAAAAGTCGCTGGGACGCGCGAGTGCGTTGCGTGGCCGTAACTGCGCGTTCCCAACTTAACCTCGCCCCGCGAAAAATTGCAGCCAGCCAACGGGGAAGACACGACGCGCGTTGCGTTTCCCTCTGGTCGGGCAGCGTTGTTTAATAACTCTACCATGCCGCGAGTAGGTGGTGGTGAAAAACATTTAATAAGAAAAGAGAGGTGTAGAACCTCGTTAGAGGTCCCTACAGACTAGGTGGAGTTAAGGAAACTTGTTTTATCTAGGGACCTTAGCTGGAGTCTCTATTCCGGGACCCCATTGGTTGAAGCCGCCGCCCTGGCTCTCTGTACCAAGGCCCGCTGGGCCTGAAGGCCTGAGCAGCCGAGCAGGGCCGCCTTCCAGTCCTCTCGCGTAGGGTTTGGCTGAGGAGTAAGGGCTGTGTTATTTTGACAGGCCCACACCATGTGGTAGATGTCCGCCACCTCCCCACAGTGCTGGCACTGTCCTGTGACCATAGGGTCGAAATGTTTTATTATTGCTGGACACAGCATGGTATGTGTCTGGAGTCGCAACAGAATGCGCTCGTCTGCTTTATTCAACCCCCCGTGCGGGGGGGAGGGTAGCGGCGATGACTTTCTTTATAATAATCCAGAATTTCCTTATACCGGAGGAGAGGGTAACCCTCCCCGTCCGTGTCCATCGGAATTGACGGAGGTAACCCGGAAATGAGCGCTCTGGCAGCCGCATCTGCAGCCTCATTTCCCCGTAATCCCTGATGGCCCGGTGTCCATATAATACGTTTCGTATGAGGATCCGTGTCCCTTATGCAGTTACGCAGTATTGTGTCAGCTAAGGGTGATATGTACCCAGCTAAATAATTTCGACACGCTCGGCGCGAATCCGTAATGATGGATCTGGATTTACTGTGAGAGGCCGCAAGGGCAATGGCGACCTCCTCGGCCTGTGTTGCAGTATACGCTTTAAAGGTTAGCCCATCCACCTGTGTTCCTTCGTGAATAGCAGCGGCCGTGTACCACCCGTCAGGGTTTGGGCCAGCAACGTCGACGTAGTAGACTCCTGGCTTCTGTCCATATTGTATTTCCAGCGCCCGAGCGCGCGCTTCACGTCGTGCGTTGTGTTCATCTCTGTTAATTTTAGTGGGTAGAGGTCGGACCAGAAGGGCTGTGCGCCACAGTTCTGGCATCTTGACCCGCTCCTGGTGGTGGAAGTCATGTTTTATATGTAGTCGCGCAAGCAGACTCTGGCCAGAGTTCGTTTGGGCCAGCCGTGTGTACTGGTTGAGAAGATGGGCTTCCCTGAGCTCTTGGTAGGAATTAATCACACCCAAGGCCTTGAGACGGCTGTTGGATGTAGAGATCAGAAGATCAAGAGCCCTCTTCAGCGTCTTTCTAATGATTGCATCGATTTTTTCTTCCTCATGTTTCCGTAGGTAGAGGTAAGGTACAGAGTACATGACCCTGCTGGTTACAAAAGCGTGCGCTAGCCGCAACGCATCTTTACACCGAAGTCCCCCCCCTCTTGTTGGAGACCCTGCGGATCATGCGACCCACCTGGTCTCCTATCTTTCTCAGTTTGGTCAGGGTTGTGTCAATGCGGAGCTGTTGGTGAATGTAGAGGCCCAGGACCCTGATCTCCTCCGCTCGTCTGATTGGGCCCGCAGGAAGCGTGATGGAGATGTCTGTGTTATCTTTAGACCTTCCTCGGATATGAAGGACTTCCGATTTGTTAGGCGCGCATTGGAGCCCGCAGCGCGCCGCGTAGGTGTGTACAATTCCGGCAGCCTGCTGCAGACTGTCCTCAATAGAACCCAAGTTCCCTTGCGTTGCCCAAACCGTGGTATCATCCGCATAGAGGGGGCATGGCGAATGCCCTCTATGCCTCCCAACTGGCGTGGTAGGTGCATCATTGCGATATTAAAGAGGATGGGAGAGAGAACAGCCCCTTGCGGTGTCCCTCTAGTACCCATCTGATACGGTCCGAATTCTGAGTCTTCTATGCGGAGCAAGGCGGTTCTGTCCGATAAAAAGTCCTTGACGTAATTGAATGTGTTCCGTCCACAGTTAGTGTGGCTGAGGTGTTCTAGGATAACGCTGTGTTTAACATTGTCAAAGGCCCCCCTTCAGATCTAAGGCGAGGATGACCCTGTCGCTGTGTTGCATTGCCACCGGTTGGATGACCTCTCGGTGTAATTGCAGGAGTATATCCTGTGCCGATTTGAGAGGAGGGAATCCGAACATGGTCGGAGCGAACGCCCCTTTCCGCTCTAGATATTCCGAAAGTCTGTCCCGCACCATCGTTTCCATCAACTTGCCCACGCATGATGTTAGAGAGATGGGGCGAAGGTTATCTGTGTTTACTGGTTTCCCTGGTTTGGGGATGAATGTGACTAGGGATGTTTTCCACTCAGAGGGGACCGATATCCGGCCACTCTAGATAGCATTAATGTAGTCCAAGAGGTGTGTCAGCGTAGGATCGGCTAAATTTGCCAGCGTCTTGACCGTGATCTTATCCTTCCCAGGGGCTGTTCCTCTACGCATCTTAGCTACTGCCGCCTTCATGTCATGTAGAAGAAAAGGGGCGTCTAGGGTCTCGTTTTCACTTCCCGAATATGTATACTCCGGACCTTTCGGATCGTGCTCCTGGCAAAGATATCTGTTGCGAAGCGTTTCCGCTAGTTGTGTAGTGGTATCCTGAAATCCGTGAAGGGCTCTTCGCAGTTGTCGTTGCGTTTCTCCTCGTGTGTTTGTTGGGTCAATGAGACTGCGAAATAGCCGCCATGTACCCTTGTTTGACATCTTATGTGCGATATCATTACACTTCTCTGTCCAGTTTGTATCAGCTAAGTGCATGGCGTATTCGGCTGCCTGTTTTGTTAGCTCCTGAATTCGTTTTCGAATGCCGCGAGTAGGCGACCTTAGCTCAAGTTCGGCGTCCAATCAGTGAAGCTCTTCTGGCTGTCACACCGCTTTCAATGACTCCGCTCTCACCGTACGGCTACCACAAGGGCTTGTTTAATCATTCATCATGGACGTTAGTCGTCGGGATACAGATGTACCATCAAGCGTCAACGTGTATGCATCCACGTTAAAGGGTGCTATAACTGTCAAAACACCAATAGACATTGTGCAAGCTCTCTTATATCAATGTACAGTAAACATTCGACTACTTTTGTAAGGACACGTTTCACTTTCGTGCTATACCGATTCCTATGACGGAGGGATCAACAATGTTTTTTATGATTGTCCCTCTGCCATCAGGATTGCGTTGAGCTGACTTGAGCTGCTGTGGCTGAATCATACTGGCACAGCTCCCACATGTTCAGATGGCTCAGAGTATTCACGTAAAAACCAGGAAAGTTCAACTGCTGATATATGTTACTAATTAAGTGACATTACCGAAACTTCCTTGAGCTTCACCATACACGCGGTCACTTAGCAGACGATTGTTCCAATATAAGGTCATAATTATGTACCAGCACACAATTTATTCCCTCTAGTGAAAGAAGTCGAGCCTAACGATTTTATTACCCCATGGTACTCTATCCCCTTCCCTCACGAATTAAGATGCGCGTGTGCAAATGCTTCCAATTCGCATCGCACAATACCAAGGCACTCAGAATTACATTGCCAGAAAGAAAATGAAGGAATGCGTTGTTTTATGCGAGTTTCAGTAATTAAAGTAAATTAGCGTGTAACTAATCATCTATATATTCCGCAATCAGTAAGCTTCAATACTTGCATAAAAAGAATGAACTATTAGGCCCGAAATGCATGCAGCGTTTGTTTTTTCGTTGTATTCGTCGAACACGGTAGTGTCTCCAGCAAAGTGACCCTCTGCAGCAATATGCAGCACTATGAAGTTAAATAATCGCTAGTTGTTCACTCAGGAAGCCTGCAGGAATGTGTACACTGAGTTTCAGACCATTTGAAGAAACAGGCGCCGTGTCACGAGCCTCCGAAGTTCGCGTACACAATTGTGTACGCCATGCCTGAAGGGGCTATTTCTTTACTTTTTTGTCCTATACAGGGAAAACGTGCACAATGCAAAAGTGTTATCGAAAAGTAGTCTTACTTGCTGTTGTTGGTACTGACTGACTTACTGATATTCTGTGTCTCCAAAAATCTCCCCAGTTTCACGGCGGCCGAAAAAAGGGCACCCAGGGAAGCTCACTACTGTATCCAGCGTAAACTCTGAAAACAAGTAGTACGTAATCTGATGCTACATGTTAATAATGTGCACAAGTCAAATACTGAGACTGAGGAGAAACGCGAAAAATCAAGTATGCGAAATAATAATAATGATATTTTCAGGGGGTTTAAGTGTCTAAACTATCATATGATTGTGAGGCACGCTCTAATGAAGGGCTCCGGAAGTTTTGCCCATCTGGTTTTCTTTAGCATGCACTGACGTGGCAGAGTACACGGGCTTTTAGCATTCGGCGTCTATCAAAATGCTACCGCCACAGCCGGAAGCGAGGCGGCGGATTTTGGGTCAGCAGCCGAGCACCGCAACCATGCATCGTACCGCAGACGCGGTCAAGTATGAATATTGAATCAAATAAAAACTATGTTGGCATTAATGCACATATGACGGCGTGATAACCGCGGCCTTTCGCCGAAGTGTATGTTTTCTGAAAGCACTCTGCCGCATTGAAGATTTATGGTAAATAAATTATACAGCAGTAATTGTCAATCGAGGCATGCTCTCGCTTCGACAGACTGGCAGTGCGAAGCCTGTGCCTTCACAAAAGCTTTATAACGCGCACCAGGCCTCACACGTATGTGAGGCTAATGCATTTCTTTTCTGTTTTTATTTACTTTCCATACGGCATACTTCCAGTACTAACATGTGAGCGACGACAGGACGTGAAACAGATCAAACAGAAGCGCCACTTACATTTCGTATTCCCGACTGTGCTGAACCAGGTGTTCACTTGACACGTCGTCACGCAGCTGCACACTCGCTTAAGTCTACAGAGCATCGTGAAACTAGCGAACACTCAGTACGGGATGTTGCACTGCTGTCTAGATGTTGCACTGTTGCACTACCGCCGAGTACACAGTCACACACACACAAATGCACGCATAACCGATACAGTTGAGCAATTAGGAATCTTCGATGGCCAGGGCAATGGGATGAAAATGGCAAAGACAGTTCACGACGCACGCTTCACCTCTCCCTCTGTTTTTCTTTTTTAACACAAAAGCGTTTCGCCGGGAGCCACTAAGACTTCAGTGACGTATTTCCGTCACGGAAATGATACCGAAAAATACATACAATCAGATGGCAAAGAAAAAACTTCCGTTAACGGGAGTCGAACACACGACCTCTCGATCGCAGACAACAGATGCCGGGCTCGTTATGCACTGCGCCACGGTCATTTATTTTTCTTTACTCTGAAGACTTTACATACGCGCCTTTTATATCTAACAAAGTCATCTCACAGTGGTCTTGGTAAAGTGAAGTAAAGCATCATGACCACGACATCCGTAATTAGCTCCTTCAACGGGTCATTTATACGCGTCCGTCCCATTAGGCACGTTTCCAACAGCAGAAGTGCAATTTCGTCGACACCTTAACACACCGCCAGGTGGCGACCTTAGCCCAAGCGTCAGTCTCGCTCATAGCATCCATCTATACGAAAAAAATCACACCATATCCACGAAGTGAATGATAATGAGTCGGCGAAGCTCGATCGTTTTCATCCATGGCAGAAAGAGAATGTGCGTGAAAGAGAAGGTGCGTGAATCCGGTTAGGCAGCACTTCGCATACATGCGCGCCTGTCCATAGTGATACCACTGCGCGCACTATACCACTGCGAATGATTGCCGCTGTTCGGGTTTCACTGGACGCGGATAGTACATACTTTTAACGTCATTTCGGAACGTTTTGCTCAATAAGAAAATTACAACCCAGTCACCTTGCATCGGGATGCTTCGCATAACATCGATTCCCGTGGTACTTGGGAGCTGCCAATTTTTTTTTCTTTGCTCCCTCGAACATGCGTCGTAGGGTTCCGTTACTGTGTTTCTCTTTTTGGGGCGCGTGTACAGCCTTTCCCGTTCCACGGCCGCTTGGAGAAAGTGGCGTCTATTTTTTTTTTTTGCTTTTTTTTTAACACGAAAGCTTTAAAGAGCTCGTTTCGCAGAAATTCCGGCGTCGTCAGCGTCTTTCGCTGTGAGCGAAAGCGCAGCGTTGGCTACGAGTGAAAATTTGAGGTAGACGCAAATAAAAGAACCAGACGGCTCTCAACTTTGGCTTTCCTTGTTGCACAGTGCATGCGACTGCACTGAGAAGCGGAGGCAAGCTAAGGATTGCGAAGGCGACAGTGTGTGCGTGTGTTGTCTTGTGCGCGGGCATGTGTTCGTGCGTACAGGCACATTCCGCTATCGCGCTATTTTTTAGGGGAGAAGCTCCTTAGGCCTTGTCTTTCGTTGTGGTCACGGTATAGAACCGTTGCTACAGTAAAAAAATGCCCCCCACCTCCCCGAAGGGAATCGTGAGGAAATGTGAATGCATTTCTTGCGCCGACACCGACTTCTGCCATCGCCTTGGGAGGCGCCCAGCCAGCGAACGGTCGAGAGTGAGGCGCGAGCGGACGGGAGAGTGGGGCGCAGGGAGGAGAGAGAGTGAACGGCGAGAGAAGGAGCGGTGAAGCACTGCACCTACCCTCTCCTACACTCTCTCGCACCACATGCTGCGGTTGCTAGGGGAGAGGATAAGCGCGCGTGCCCGCAGCTGTTGCTATCGGAGAGGGAGTGAGAGCGGAGAGATAACACCTGTCGGCGCGCGGACAACGCCGGACAACGCCGGATGCCTGACATAGCCCGACTAGAAGTGCATTCGCATTTAAAAAATGTGTGAGACACAAAAAAAAAAGTTTTACAATTGACTAATAGCAATCGTAATTTTGATGAAGCAATATAAAACATACACAAGCGCAAACCCTTTAGACTAGTCGAAGACTTCAACGTAGACATTATGGACCTTAGGTCCTATCCTTGTCGTCGACTCTCAATGTCCGCTGTCACTGTATATGAAAAACCGCTGCTATATTCGAAAAACATGTGTGTATGTGAATAAAAAAAAGGTTTACAATACACGAGCATCAATAATAATTGTGACAGAACAATATAAAATATCTACAAGCACAAACGCTTTATGCTTGTCGGCGACTTCAACGTAGGCATTAAGGACCTTGGCACCAAGCTTTGTGGTCGACTCTAACTGTCCGCTGTCACGGTATATAGACAACCATTGCTATAGTGGAAACATATGTGCGTATGTCAATAAAAAGAAGGTTTACAATAGACGAACATCAATCATAATTGTGATAGAACAATATAAAACACCTACAAGCACAAACCCTTTTATACTAGTTGGTGAATTTACCGCAGACATTATAGACAGCGACTAGAATAGCATTAAAGAGGCAAACCAATAAATTTACATTTCTATAGACACTTGGTGACACTCAATTTACGGTTACTCACCGATACAATGTCCAGACCTTCGCCCACTCGTCATGATTCAATTGGTGGAGATGCGTTGATTTTTTTTCGTGCTTTCATTACAAATGATTTTATTCAGTGCCCTGCGGCGCGCTGCCTCTACTTAGTTTATATCTAGTATCAGACTGAGAGTGTGCGTGGGAACATAATCGCGTGCATTTATGATCTCGGAATTCTTGTGCATGTCAGCGGTTTTCGTTGCGACAAGCTTACGAGGAATGCTTCGCTGTCACTTCACCGATTGGACGACAGCCGGTGATATAAGACTGCGAGAACTTTTCTTTACACCTCCTTCTATTCGGAGAGGTACAACACTAAAACAAGCTTTGCAGCAAGCTCTTGTTTGTTAAAAAGTAAAACAATTTTTCTCAGCTCCCTGGTGCGATGCAGGCACCTTACACCTTCTTGCCAGGAGGCGTGAGAAACCTTTTCACTCTTCTGTAGCCTGTAGAGAGAGCAGAATGAGATTTGCAGAAAAACAAAGCTCCTTCCCCTTTTTAGGGTATATGGGCTACACTCTAAGAAATGATTGTGTAAAAAGGGTGTCTTTTTGTCCCACAACAATAATCGTCATCTATCTCGCGTTCCTTTCTTTGCATTATTGCCGCGCGCCCCGCAGTTTCAGGTCATGCACGACATGCGTGTTATCAGCGTGACATAGCATTCTTGAGAGGTAAGTGGCTAGAGCCGAGATTTCATGAAAAGAAGCGCAAGCAAGCCAGATGACGATTATTCTTGTGGGACAAAAAGACACCTATTTTACTTGATCATTTTTTAGAGTGTAGACAATCTAGTCCGTATGTCGATATAGAGTTTACTTAACACCCCTCCAGCGCATGTTTTCTTGTTGATTTATTTCATGACTTAGATAGTTATAATGGTTCAGGGTTTGCATCTCAAAATGATATGACTATGGGGATGCCGTAATAAAAAATTCCGTAAATTTCAATCACTTTGTTTTTTAATATGCACATAATTGGAAGTATACAGGTCTTTGCATTTCTCCTGCATCGATATGCGGTCGCCGCTGCCTTCATTCGATCCCGCGATCTTCGGTTCTGCAGTCTGTCACCATAACCACAACTCCCGCATGGCGGGTTCCCATTTATTTCCTAAGAACTCGAAGCGCCACATATGCAGTACAAGGACGCCGAGTGTAATGCAGGCTGCGTGAGAAAGAAAACAATTAAACAACAATAAAAGCTTCAGGAGTTTGAAAAGACGCTAAGCCTTAAGCGGACAATGAAAAAAAAGCACAAAATATGCGAAAAATTGAGTCAATCTAATCAGGCGATCCGAGCAGCCTGCAGTTAGAAGAACAAGTCGAAACAATACAAGAGGCAGGATGGGAGGGGTGTGTAAAGAGAATAAAGAAGTGTGATACAACAAGATGGAGTCTCTTCTGTTCAGTAATTAAGTGAAGTGGTATTGCATATTTTCGCGCAGCGAATTTTATGATCCATGGTATGTGCAACCTTCTTTGTTCAGCCAGCCGCCGGCGGCCTCGTCTTCACGAAGTAAGCGCTCCCGGCAGATCCGCCAGTCGATCTTCCCGTCGACGTGATGACCGAGTAGTTTATCTCTACAGTTCTTGAAAAGGCGTCCATCTCCCGGGCGAACTATCTGAAAAAGGGTCCGTGAAAATAAATCTTCAAGTGCCCATTTCAACCGCCTTGTCGCTTTGAAACTAAAGAAGTCGGCTGCATTGGAGCCAGCATCCCATGCAGATCTTTCCTTTCTTCTTCAGCTGATTCAATCTTTGCCGAACAAATTTGTCAACAAAAGCCACGTATTCAGACATTTTTTATCGGCTTTGAGCCTGAAAGACAGCCGTGCACTCAGGTTGTGATACCTGAACGCTGTGATAATTTGCCAGAAAATCCACAGGCTTCGACTGAGTTTTTCGATACGCCTGCAGACAGAACGGCTGGGACACAGATGAACAACCAATGAAAAATATCCTTCCCTTTTTAACAGGCATCGAAAAAAATTGTACGAGTTGCGTATTATAGGACATGAATGTGATGCATGGAGCACATGGAAGGTGAGCTTCATCTCATCATTCCGTGGGAGCCCGCCTAGGCAGTGGGATCACGTCAGTTTCTAACCATACAGGTCCGGACCAGTGATCGAGTATTAAAGACGATAGTCTTTCTTGGGATACTTCCACGCAAAAATTTTGGTCTGGCTGTGTATCTGTCTGTCCGTAACCCGATTCAGCTACTCCAAAGTTTAACCACTTTCTGAAAGCCCAGCCATCTTGAACTGGTGTTTGCGTTCATACTTGTGAACATATTCGATCAAAAAGCAAATACTACGCATACCTGAGGCGCAAGATTATTATGTAAGTGCCAGGTTGTGTGTTCTTTTATTAGAAAATACACAGGTACGCAATTCTAAACCCCCTAGTGTTTTTAGGCTGCGCTGAAAATACAACGTTGTGCATGAACTGTGCCGCTTTGCACGAAAAAGCCCTGTGCAGACGATAAGGTGCTGCCGCTGGCAGTGGCCCTTCCTTGGTCACGCTGTAATGCCCTTGGTTCAGCACAAGCTCATGTTTTAAATGCGAATGCATTTCATAGTCGGGCTATGTCAGGCATCCGGCGTTGGCGTTGTGCGGCGTTGGCGTTGTCCGCGGAGGAGGAGGAGGAGGATAGGTTGAGGAGGTGTGCGCGCCGGCAGGTGTTAGATGTGAAGCATCTTATGGCGAAGCTTAATCCGGTGGTGGTGGTGTACGGCGTGACCGCCCTTACTGCGCATGCGCAAACCCTTTCAAAAAAAAAATAAAGATAAAAAACTTCCTCTCTCCCTCCCCTAGGCATCCCTCCCCGCGGCAACCACACCCTCACTGCGCATGCGCCTCCCCTCCTCTCTCCCCTGCTACGCTCCCCCCCTCTCTCCTCTAGGCATCCCTGCCCGCGCCGTCCACACTCCCCACTGCGCATGCGCGTCCCACCTCTCTTCTTCTCTCCTACACTCCCCTTCTCTTCTCTAGGCATCTCTGCCCGCAGCGTCCACACTCCCAATGCGCATGCGCACCCCACCTCTCTCTCCTACGCTCCCCCCTCTCCCTCTCTCGCCTGGCGACGCCGACACAGGCAGCGTCTGCTAGCGAGTTTCTTGGTTGAAAAAACCGACTGCTCGCGCTGCACAACCGTTCACTGGCCACCCCGTATATATGGCAATGAATCTTGACCTCCAAGGTGGTGCCGGTGGGAGATTTCTCCTGTGCGTTGTTGAACAATAAAAATTCGCAGCGTGCGCGTTAACTAAAAGCAGTCTGTGGCGGAGCTCGGCGGAGCTATAAATGAAAAAAAAAATTAAAAAAAATAAATAAAAAAGTTAAAAAACAAGAAAAAGCAAAAAAAAAGGCGCTGCGCCGTGCTCCCGACCGGGCTGCAGAAATTAGGCGCCTTTTCCTTCTTCAAACCACAACCACCATATATAAATGGAGTGAAGCGCGCGCGAAATGCATTCGCATTTCCTCACGATTCCCTTCGGGGAGGTGGGGGCTTTTTTTCAATGGCGTCCATATCTCGCGCAGCGCCTCCTCTATTTTATCAATGCTAGCCAGATGCGGCCAGTTCAACGTATAGTAGGTGCTGTCTGAGGCATGGCAAAACATTGTAGTACTGCCGGCACAAGAATATCGTCTTTCGACGATATTTGCAGCGAAGCACGCAGATACCCGGCCAATGTTTAGATGTGAAGGATCTGATGGCGAAGCTTAATCCGGTGGTGGTGGTGGTGGTGGTGTGCCGCGTGGCCACCCTTTCTGCGCATGCGCAAACCCTTTCAAAAAAATAAAAATAAAAACCTCCTCTCCCTCTCCTCTAGGCATCCCTCCCCGCGGCAACAACCTCACTGCGCATACGCCTCCCCTCCTCTCTCCTCCTGGCATCCCCTGCCCGCGGCGTCCACACTCCCACTGCGCGCATGCGCGTCCCCCCTTTCTCCCCTCTCCTACTCTCCCCCCTCTTTCCTCTAGGCATCCCTGCCTGCGGCGTCCACACTCCCACTGCGCATGCGCGTCCCCCCCCTCTCTATCTCCTCTCCTACGCTCCCCCCCTCTCTCGCCTCGCGACGCCGACGCAGGCAGCGTCCGCTAGCGGATTTCTTGGTTGAAAAAACCGACTGCTCGCGCTGCACAACCGTTCACTGGCCACCCCGTATATATGGCACTGAATCTTTACCTGCAAGGTGGTGCCGGGGGGAGATTTCTCCTGTACATTGTTGAACAATAAAAATTCGCAGCGCGCGCGTTAACTAAAAGCGGACTGCGGGTCTCTGTGTCCAGTCGGAGTCTTCTGTCTCTCATTGCCCATTAGCAGCGATTGGCATATTCCATTACGAAACACCGCTCCATCACTGCGTGCTTTGCGCTTCCCCAGTTTTCTCTCCTGCGCAACGCTGCGATGAGCGCCAGCGTCAACGCCGCCGCCAGTGTAAGCGTTAGCGCCCGCTGCTTCGCATCTACACATAGTTCCCTTAAGCGGGAGATGGTGTAAGTTTTTCTATGAAAAACATCGATTATTCCTACTTGCGGAGCGAGACCTTCCCCTTACTTCTGCTATAACGCTCGTTACGCGGCTTACCTCGATAATTGCAACAAGCGGTTCAACCCAGAAGGACAACATTTCTGGAGACCTTGCTGCTGCCACAAGATATGGCCGGTCAGTGGACGGAGAGGACGGCGAAGCGCAAACGAGATGTTCAAGAGACAGGAGCATCGGGCAACATTGTTTTCGTGCGCAATCACCGAAGTCTTCGCAAGGGGCAAGTCACCAAGGGTTGTTGCACATCGTCGAGATGGAATCATTGAATGCATAACTAATTTTTCACGGATTAGAAAAAAATTACACCATCTCCCGCTAAAGGGAACCATGTGTAGATGTGAAGCAGCGGGCGCTAACGCTTACACTGGCGGCGGCGTTTACGCTGGCGCTCATCGCAGCGTTGCGCAGGAGAGAAAACTGGGGAGGCGCAAAGCACGCAGTCATGGAGCAGTGTTTCCTACTGGAACATGCCAATCGCTGCTAATGGGCAATGAGAGACACAAGACTCCGACTGGACACAGAGACCCGCACTCCGCTTTTAGTTAACGCGCACGCTGCGAATTTTTATTGTTCAACAACGCACAGAAGAAATCTCCCACCGGCACCACCTTGGAGGTCAAGATCCATTGCCATATATACGGGGTGGCCAGTGAACGGTTGTGCAGCGCGAGCAGTTGGTTTTTTCAACCAAGAAGCTCGCTAGCAGACGCTGCCTGCGTCGCCGTCGCGAGGCGAGAGGAAGGAGCGTAGGCGAGGAGAGAGAGGGGGGTGACACGCATGCGCAGTGGGAGTGTGAACGCCGTGGGCAGGGATGCCTAGAGGAGAGAGGGGGGGGAGTGTAAGAGGGGAGAGAGGCGGGGAGGCGCATGCGCAATGAGGGTGTGGTTGCCGCGGGGAGGGATGCCTAGAGGGGGGAGAGGAGGTTATTTATTTATTTATTTATTTTTGAAGGGTTTGCGCATGCGCAGTAAGGGTGGGCCCGCAGCACACTACCACCACCACCACCACCGGATTAAGCTTCGCTATAAGATGCTTCACATCTAAAAGATCTAATAAATGAGGGCTCTCAGTCTGACCCTACGACATAAAAGAGACTGTTTGCATGACCTCGGCAAGCTTGTTGCATATAGACTTGGAGATTATTGGACAACGCATACGAGCACTGATAAACAACATGGCATCTGTACCCATCATTAAGAAAAGCAATGGTATTGCTTTGTTTATTGCATTCCGAGGAACGTCGGAACACCTGTATTCTGAGGAACGTCGATTTTAGCGCCTGGATATGACAGCAGCAAGAAAGTGTACTGTCAGTGGGCACGCCTGAAATTGACGCGCCAGTCTAAAAATGCAGAAGTTGTTGGACTAGCTTCAGATGTCGTGAAGTGTGACTTTCACCTTTCTAGTACAGATATTAAGCTGTTGAGACTGAATATTACTGAGAAGATACAGTGTGTGTTAATCAAGAGACTGAGCAAGCAGAGCTGGAACACAAAGGACAGCACCAACGGATACCGAGGAAAAGCAGTGTACTTCCGCCACTGTACCCCGAACTGGTTTGGTTTGAAGGCTATCCACCAGTGACAACAAAGTTCGAGGTTCTAATTCAGCTTGATGACAAAACAGTTATGAAAAAACACATAACTAGACGCGAGCGAACAAAACATGGCTAAAGGAAGGACTTCAAAAGATGGTGGATGCGAAAGTAATTCGCCCGTCGGTATCTCCATTTTAAATGCGAAGCATTTCTTAGCGAACTTCGGCGACTTTGAGCGTATCTATCTATCTATCTATCTATCTATCTATCTATCTATCTATCTATCTATCTATCTATCTATCTATCTATCTATCTATCTATCTATCTATCTATCTATCTATCTATCTATCTAGCCGCCTACGACTTCGTGCTCTCCTGGCCATATCGTTAATGGGATTGATACCAAAGTTGGTATGGCATAACATGACTGTATGACAAACATGAATGACTGGTCATATCATGAAAGTCATGAATAACTTGTCATCAAAAGTGTGATTTACATGCCATGGCCATAGTGCTCCTGAGGCCGATTTCTTAAGTTGATATATCCAAAAATTGGTACGATGAGACATTTCTGCATGACCAACATAAATGATAGGTGGTAATATGAAAATCATGACCTGCATGTCATGTACAACATGATTTACATGACACCCTCATGGCGCGCTGACGGCCGTTTCGCTAGCTTGATATACACCAAATTTGGTATTCAGCGACGTGACTGTATGACGGACATAAATGCCAAGTGGTAATATGCAAATCATGACATGTCATGTGCAACATGACTTGCATGCCACACTCATGACACTCTCGTGGCCGTTTTGCCAGCTTGATATACACGAAATGTTTAAGGCGAAAGCCTTTAATGTCTCATGCTCGCGTCCGCCCGTCCGGTCGTCCGTTCGTCCCTCCAGCAGTGCCCTGGCACGGTGCCAAGTGGGCACCGGGGCGCGCAAACGTGCCGATCGCGTTGGACTCTACAGCGCTCGCGCTTTGCTTGCGTAGCGTCGCTGGGCCCAGCGTCTCTAATCATGCAAGGAAGGAGACGCGCTCATCACGTTCCATTCTTACTGACCCCGTCTGAGTGGGAACAGGCGTTCGAGGAACACACTTTGGAATTGACAAAATGTCCGTCAATTTAAACACTGGAACGCGGATGGCGTCTGCACGATGCGCAGAGTGCGAGAATACGAACGCATGCGAAACAGAGGCAGATTGGTCTCGCGTCTCGCTCCGATTCGAGGTAAAAAATTAAGCGAACATAAGGGGCCGGTGGTAACATGAGAATCTTGGCATGCATGTCATCTGCAATGCCATTTACATGCCACGCTCATGGTGCGCTTGCGTCCAGTTCGCTAGCTTGAAGGAAGGAAGGAAGCAAACAGAAAGGGAGAAGGTAGGGAGGTTAACCAGAAAGACTTCCGGTTGGCTACCCTACACTGGGGGGATTAGGGAAGGGGAATAGAAAGATGAGAGAAAGGAGGGAAGAGAAGGAAAAGAGAGAGAGGCTTGATATACGCCAAAATTTGTATTGCGTGACGTGACTGTATGACGAACACAAATGACAGGTCCTAACATGTAAATAGTGGCATGCATATTATGTACAGCGTGATTTGCTTCTTGCTGGCTGCTTCGCATAATATGGATTCCCACAGTGCGTGGGATCTGCCGGTTTTTTCTTTTTTCAATCACTATTGCTCCAAAGGAAGACGGTAGCTGGCGGCTTTGCACAGATGTTAGGGCAGTAAATAGCCAAACACTGGTGATTCTTCTTCCAAAGCCGTGGATCGACACCATCTTCGATAAAACCGGGGCTGTATTTCATTTTTCACATTGACGTTTGCAAGGGCTTCTGACAAGTGCCACTACAAGAAGAGCCCAAGGAATACACCGCATTTATAGCATGGTTTGGCATATATGAATACAACTGCCTCGCTTTTGGATGAAAAAAAAAAATCTACGCATATCCACGAAGTGAATGATGATGAGTGGGCGAAGCACGGCGATTGTTCGGTAACCGTGAATCTCCCGTGACATTGCCCACTCGCTCATGGAAATGAGTGACAACGCGTGTATACAATATACAATTTTATTTTGGTCATAATTGGTATGTCGTATTGAGTTCTGGATTCCGCTTTCCTTTCATTATCACCGCTTTGTGGTCCGTGAAATGTAGAGCCAATGGTTCTTTGATCGGATCTAACCTGAAGTTTTTTTAAAGATGATAGTCTTTCTTGGGATACTTACCCCCCGTATTCATAAACGCTCCTTGACTTCAACTTGACTTGAAACCGCCTTCAATGCAGCACAAACGCGTTTCGAACGCGCTCTCTTTAGGCGGTGCCAAGGCAGCACAAACGCGTTTGAAACGCGCTGCTTGAGGTGGTGGCAAGTCAAGTTCAAGTCAAGGAGCGTTCCTGAATACGGGAGTTCAACGCAAAAATTTTGGTCTGTATGTCCGTCCATCTGTCTGTCGGTAACCCGATGCAGCTTCTCGGCCAAAGTTTAACTTCTTTCTGAACGCCCAGCCATCTTGAACTGGTGTTCGCGTTCATATTTGTGAACATATTCGATCAAAAAGCAAATACTACGCATTCCTGAGGCACGCCATTAATATGTAAATGTCAGGACGTGTGTTCTTTATTAGAAAATACATAGGTACGCAATTCTAAAGAGCCTAGTGTTTTTTAGGCTGTCTCAGGCAAGGCAAAACATAGTAGTACGGCCGGCACAAGCTGTTTTACAAAGAGCTGTGCTGTGAGCACGGACAACGCCGCACGCCGGCAAGGCTCGGTCTTAAGGTGCTTCGCCCCTAAAACACCCCCGAGTTGCTTTCAGAAATTGACGAACACCATCTAGGACCCCTACTTTGGACGGTTTTGCAATGTCTATGTAGAAGACCTAATTGCATACCACTAAGTCAAAAGACCCACCATCCGAAGTTGTTGGCTACTTATTTGTGCTGAAAAGCGTGACACTAAGTTACGGTTGATTGTACCTATCATCCTGCCGGAAATGGCTTAGCTGAGCCGGCGATCAGAGACATCAAAGTGTACATTAGTTTGTATACAGCATTCAAAGGAGGCTGGAAATGACGTCTGGAAGAAGCTGCAGTACCTCAGCACAGCCGCACATACACAACCGGACTTACACGCACTCCTCTACTTGCTGCAACTGGGAGACCAACATGTCGGCCTCAGGAGATAAGCCACGGCACTGACAAACACATAAAGCTCCATGAAACGGCATAATCAGAAGGTAGTGTATCAATGTATCCTGAAACATTGCAGAGAAATTTCAACAAGCGACAAAATACAGCCTTCCAGGAACTCGATGTCGGAGATTTAGTGCCGATGAAACTACTTAGGCTTCCACCACATCAATTTTGAGATCGGTATTCGGGAATAATTTTCTG
>JALIZH010014318.1:0-22692 GCA_030522465.1 Rhipicephalus appendiculatus | reverse complement strand
CCTGCCACGCACAAGAAATCTTCTAGAGTGTTTTGAGAACTTCTTTCTGTGTCACGACTTTCACTGACGCTGCGTATACTTTCGCTTAGTTACGCCCGTAGCACTTTTGCGAAGTAATTGCAGAGCAATATAAAATATAATTAGAGGCATAGCTCGCTGTCTCATGTACGCAGTGCAAACCACGCAATCTTATTTTTGCATTTCAAAGAACGACTACAAAATATAGTACCTCCATAAAGCGGAAAAAAATGGCAGACATTTATAGTTTGAGTCTGCATACATTGCATACGAGCTGGGGCTGTTGAATAAAAGTTGCAAGTTTCCTGCAAACTTCATGTATTGGCGCACTGCAATGGAAAAAAAACGTGGTTGATCCCTCCGTCATAGGAATCGGTATAACACGAAAGTGAAACGTGTCCTAACAAAAGTAGCTTAATGTTTTCTGTACATTGATATAAGGGAGCACAATGTATATTGTTGGATAGTTATAACACCGTTGAACGCGGATGCATCCACGCTGACGCTTGGTGGTACATCAGTATCCCAATGACTAATGTCCGTGACCAACTATTAAACAAATCCTTGTGGTCATAGATGCTTGTGGTAGCTGTACGGTAAGAGCGGAATTAAAGAAAGTGGTGCGACAGCCAGAACAGCGCCACTTATTGGACGCCGAACTTGGACTAACGTTGCCTCCTCGCGGCATGTTAGAGTTATTGAACAACGCTGTCCGACCAGAGGGAAACGCAACGCGCGTCGAGTCTTCCCCGTTCGCCGGCTGCGGTTTTTCGCGGGGCAAGCTTAAGTTGGGAACGCGGAGCTACTGCCACGCAACGCGCTCGCGTGTTGCAGAGCAATTTTTGTATGGACGGATGCTCTGATCGAGGCCGATGCTAGGGGTAAGGTCGCCACCTGGCAGTGTGTTAACGCGTTGACAAAATTGCACTTTTCCTATTCGAAACGCGCCGAATGGGATGAACGCGTAGAAACGACGCTTTGAAAGAACTAATCGTGAATTTGACGGTCATGATGCATTACTTCACTTTAGCAAGGGCACTGTGAGAGGACAGTGGTAGATAAAAAAGGCTTTTTTTAACACCTACAGAGTGTGTCCGTGGCGCAGTGGATAGCGTGCCCGGCATCTGTTGTCGCGGACGAAGAGGTCGTAGGTTCGACTCCTGTTGGCGGAACTTTTTTCTTTGTCTTCTGATCATGCGTATTTTTTCGGCGTCATTTCCGTGACGGAAATACGTCACTCAAATCTTGGTGGACCCCCCCCCTCAGGCAGCACACAACATCGGGCCGATATTGCTTTTAAGGCGGCTGTGGGTGGCCCGACCACGGTCCGTCGTTGCCGGCATGGAGCCAATATGGGCGGAGCCGTTGACTTTCGCCGGCAACATTGGGCCGATCTTGCCGTCCTTCACCCTATGTTGGGCTTTCACCGGCAACATTGGGCCGAGTTTGCCGGCCTCCCACCGTACTTCCGCCGATGTCAGCTTAGCCGATGACTTTCACCGGCAACATTGGGCCGAGTTTGCCAGCGTCCCGCCGTACTTCCGCCTATATCGACTTAGCCGATGGCTTTCACCGGCAACATTGGACCGAGTTTGCCGGCGTCCCGCCGTACTTCCGCCGATATCGGCTTAGCCGATGGCTTTCACCGGCAACATTGGGCCGAGTTTGCCGGCGTCCCGCCATACTTCCATCGATATCGGCTTAGCCGATGGCTTTCACTGGCAGCATTGGGCCGTGTTTGCCGGCGTCCCACCGTACTTTCCACCGATATCGGCTTAGCCGATGGCTTTCACCGACAACATTGGGCCGTGTTTGCCGGCGTCCCACCGTACTTTTCGCCGATTGCTTTCACCGGAAACATTGGGTCGAGCTTGCCGTCATTCTGTCCTGTATCAGCAGCTTCAACTGATATCGGTAGCTGAAGGCTTTCACAGGCAGAATTGCGCCTTTTTCCCGTGTTGTTGCCGCTCTTAAAGCAATGTTGGCTGAGCCAATTGTTGGTTAGCTTTCATCGGCGAGGCTGGAATACCTTCTTGTCTTCCTTCAGACAGTTATATATTGCCCTGTTGAGAACTTCCTCCTGCGTCGCGGAGCTACAGAAGACGTCGTCACCGACACAGGCACAGATTTTACGGCGGAAATAACGCAAACCATCTTGACATACAAGTCACCGACGGACAACCGGAACTATCACCCGCAGACGAATGGCCTCACCGAGCGGCTAAATAAAACCGTCGCTGACATGCTGGCAACCTACTATACGTCGACGTCGAACACAGGCTTGTAATGCCATAGAGCATTAAGCGCTTGAATATTACTCGCCTGCTGCAGCAAGCTGCTACATAGATTGGTGTACTAGGAAAAATAAGAAAGTGCATGCATGCATTTTATCGCGCTAATGCCGCATGTACTATTCGGGGCGCGAAGTAACGCCGAGTAAATAGCTTGCATCCTCTTGTTAGTTTCTGCAAGGACATTAACTAACAGTTACCACTAGCACTGTTGCTCTTCTACCCGAAAAGCGGCCTTCAGACTGACTCACATTAGATGGCTATTTCGATGACGAGCTGTTCAACGCTACAAAAACTGAACTTACATTCAAAGTACTTCTCTTTCAAAATATTTTTGCCATTGGTCGGTAGACCTCACTGATATATCCAGCATCAGGATTCGCCCAATCATTCCAGCAGGAATACATTTAGCGGAAGAAGTTGTATGTGAATACTAATTCTGTGCATAAACCGGGCCTTACATCATATTTCTAGAGCTATATCCTTTACATCCTTTCAGCCGCTGACCGCATGGTGTGAGTGCTTATAAACTGCACGAATAGTTTCCTGTCTGTGGGTGTGCACGTATTTACACACGCGCATGTTTTGGTCAAGCGTAACAAACGCATTTGCTTCAGTGATGTCACATAATTTCGCCTTGTGAAAGTAGTAAAAAGCTCAACAAGTAGTGTTGCTGAGCTTGAGAAAAACTTGAGAAAATAGGTATGGCGCAAGAAAGACCGGGATGAAGTGTAGACACGTTTTTTCGGTAAAACCTTCCGAACCAACTAGCCCACCAAGACCAACAATCGTACGAACATACAAATATGTGTTTGACACGTGTTTGCCAGTTTCTGTTTTCACTTCATCGCCGTCTTTTTGTTCCATACATATCATTTTTAAGTAAAAATCTCGTTCCAAGATTGCTTCCCGCGTGCTTTTAAAAACAGTCGCATTTAATATTGCTATTGCAAAAGAATAAGAAACGCCGACCACAATAAAAACAAACGAGACGTTTCGGCTCCCACACGGGAGCCTTGTTCACAGTGAAGTTAAAAAAAAAGATGCTCCTAAGAAGGGAGAGATTTTTTTTTTTGAAGTTCACTGTGAACAAGGCTACCGTGTGGGAGCCGAGACGTCTCGTTTTGTTTTAAATTTTTTTTATTGTGGCCGGCGTTTCTTCTTCTTTGCAATGCCTCCTCCCGACCAGACAGGATTCCGTCAAACCCTGGATTTCATTAATGTTACTATTATTGCGCGGGAAATACGATAAAAAATGCGGTTACAACGTATTTACGGAAAGCTTTCACGTAGGGACACGTTGGAACAACAAGCGATGCATTGAAAGTTCCACGTAGCCCACAGACGACATGCTGTGGAGGGGCGGGAGGGGACACGGGAAGGGGGGGGGGCTGAGCCGTGGTCCTAAGAAGGGAGAGTCAGAATTTTTTCGTCTTGTTCAACCTCTACCCCTCTTCCCCCCCCCACCTTTACTGCTTTCGTTGGGCGTCATTGTCGCGAAACTTGCTTGACCAGGCAGGGAAGGGTAGCCAGCTCAATGGAAGGATAAGTTGTAGCGAGAGCAGGCTTTTTCGCTCCGGCCAGCAAAATTCTTCAAGAAGTGTCGGTGTGTGGACATGTGCGGAGGAAAGTCAAAAACGTGGGCGAGATGGATACGCGGCCAGATTCTAGCACTGTTTCCGGCAGAGATCACCGTAGCTAGCAGCCAGTGGCACGTGCTTCCATATTGAACTCGCTCGCTTCATTTAAGGACTCTTCGTGACTGCTCTTATGTCTGTCCAATAAGATTTTTTGTTCTCTTTGTCGTGCGTTCGCTATTGACCGTGCCTTTTATTCGCTCGTGTTCTTACAGATCCAAGAGCCACACGTGAAAGGTATTCATGCATGCTTCTTTTCCGTTACATTCTTACCTTGAGATAATGAATACGTGCGTGCGTGACTACCTTGTTTATATGTACAGTATGTGGAACCTTGCGGCACCACTCGCAAAGTTTTTCAGGTCGCGTGCTGTAGTTTATTCATGTTTCTGTCCCATAAGTTATGACTGAAAGAATTGTGATTTCCGCTTAAAGGATAGGGTAATTTAATTTCCAGTCATGTGTTACGATGGACTAACGTTTGCGAACCAAACCAACCTTACTTTTCGGTGAATTTGATAAACATGGAGTGGGGGGGGGGGTCCTCTGTTAGTAACTAGCCCACGAGTATACATGCTCTTCTAGTCTGTTTGCTATACTTAATCTCCCTTTCTCACCGGGCCGCCTAACATGCTCTTTGTTTTCTTCGGGTACATCATTAATCCGGCTTATTTCGTTTACATCACCAGTATTTTTTTTCTTTCGTGATTCGTCACCGTCATTGCCGAAAAGCGCGATATCGTCCACAAAACACAAGCAGCTATGATATTGTTCGTTAATTCTTAATCATATTTTTTCCCGTTCTATGTTTTTAAATATTTATTTTGAATGTGCCGTGGATAACATTGAAAATATTGTAACTCCTCGCCTGACCCCATTCTCGATCATATTTTCGTGTTTTTCATGAGGAATACGGTGGCTGTGGGATCGTTTTAGATGTTGGCTACGGTATCTATAGATGTTTAGGTGTTCCTTTATGGCATCATTATTCCAGAACTGCTGGCGTGTGTTCATATGTGTGAATAAATTTCTGTTTATTTTTGCAAATGTGTTGCTCCTTCATTACCTAGACGCATGCCTAATTGATGCAGCAGGACTTTCATCCTTTTAGGTGTGTTGGAGACAATATTGACTTTTCTTCTCAGACTTGCACGGTTCCACAGAATTCTGGGTCTCAAGGCTACGCTAAGACCCCAAATGGGTCGTTCTGCTTACGAAATATTTACGGAATACGGCGCCAACGGTAGTCGATGAATGCCGTTGTGCCGCAAATAGGTTTTTTTAGCACTGCTGACTTACAGTACAGTAATCACAGGAATACCGAACTATGCATGGTCAGAATGGGCTCTTTCACTTTATAACACGCGTATCAGCCTTTCTAATCAAGCTGCTGTAGGCATCGAGCCACTACCGCCGGTGTCCCCATCTAAACTGACTACGAGCAGACTACAACGGCACAGTATATTACCTTACTCACCGCATGGTAAATTACCATAATAACGAGTGCTAACCGTTGAACAAGCGGCTTCCCGACGTCAGCGAGGCCCACACCACGCCAGCATCAGCCAGCTTACATAGGCCCAATGACGGCTTGCCATCATCTGCTGAATAACGGCAGGCCGGTCTCGGACCGACGCTGGCAAGTCGTCATCGGCCGAACGCCGGCAAGCCCTCATCGGCCCGGCGCCGGCAAGCCCTCATCGGCCCAACGCCGGCTAGCCCTCATCGGCCCGATGCCGGCTAGCCCTCATCGGCCCGGCGCCGGCTAGCCCTCATCGGCCCAACGCCGGCTAGCCCTCATCCGCCCGACGCCGGCTTAGCCCTCATCGGCCCAACGCCGGCTAGCCGACATCAGACCGATGTGGGTGAAAGTAGCGCGAGAGTGATTTGCCGACATGGGGCCAATATTGCCGCCGACGTTTGCCGACGTTGGGCCGAGATCGGTCCAATGCCGGCGTGCTGCTTGGGCCGGCATAAAACACTTTCGTGTTAAAAGAAGCGAAGAAAAGACATCCGTTGGGTGCGCTGAGGGGGTATTGTGCGGGGCCTCCGCACAATACCCCCCCAAGATCTCCCCCTTCGTCGTTTTAACCAACGACATCGGCAAATTTTCGCTCGGCCACCGATCTCCCGACGACCTGCCAACGACAAGTCTGCCAATGCGTTTTGCTGGTGCTTTCGGTCTGCCATCATGTTACACTACGACGACATGCTGTTTTTCGAGGCGTCGTCGTCGTCGTCGGCCTAGTGTGACTAGACGGTCCGGCAACATCCTCGGCGGCCGACTCGTCGGCCGACCGTCTGTGTCGGCCAAGTGTCTACGTCGGTGTCGTGTCGCGCTAGTGTAAACGCGCCTTAACCAGAGCTGCCATCCTCGCAAACACAAGGGCTGCATATCAGCTTACCGCTTCTGGTGTTGGTAATGCATGTTTCTGTTGGCATCGTTACGCAACTCTAAACAACTGGTTATATGAAACATATGTGACTGTTCAACATATGTCTGTGCGTACACTTGTGCATATGTTTAGGGTCATTTCGTTAAGCTTTGCTGAATAAAGAAATTACAACCCAGCCACCACGTCTCCGCATGCTTTGCATAACATTGATTCTCATGGTACTTGGGATCTGCCAAATTTTTTTCGGATATGCTTCAAATTTCGAACGCTTTCCGGGACCGCCACAAGCCTTATAGAGCCAATGTATGAACCCATCTGAAGTTTTGGACGCTGAAACTCTCCTAAGTCTCAACCTGTTATTTATATTGTATGTCCAAAAGTGCATTAACAGAAAGCAGGCGTCGCGCATTTTGAAAGTCGCTTTTCCGAGTGTATGTGCCCCGATGCATCCCTTGTGCGTATGTCGTTATAGCGTCCAAAAAACATCCCTTCTAAACCAGCAAACATTTTTGTGAATGAAGAAGCAACGCTGTTAGCTTGTGCGCAGGTGTGTGACGAATCAGTTCCCGGCCTCAGCGAGGATCAGCTAGGAACATATCACAACTGACTGCAGCTATCCGCGCGCAACATCCTTGCGAGAGGCTGCACTTCAGCCGGCAAGAGGGTGTTGCGACAGTTTGTCGACAAGCTAGCAAATGTAAGTTCCTTGCTGCGGCGGCACAACTGTGGTCAGCTGCATATTTATGCTACTGAAAGGCTTAGATGCCTCATCAAAGGCGAAAACAGACCGTTGGCGTGGACCATCGTCTCGCTGTGATACAAAAAATGATCTCGTGATCACCTCACCATGGGGTGGCATCATAGCTTCATACATGGCAAAGTTTTGCGACGCCAACATTACGCCATCACGCCGTCACTATGACATCACATAACGCGACGACGCAGTATGACGCAATCTCATGCATGGTCGCTTAGTGAAACGTGGGCCGATCACACCGATAAGAACGATGTTAGGTGTTTTCTGCATCTAACGTGTTTCTCACCTTACATGCAAAACCACGTCAGGTGAAGGAAGCTTTCAGAGGGGGGCGGGGGCAGTATGACTACATTGACAGAGAAGAAAAACAAGATGGCTTGCGCACATAGTCGCCTTCGGCGAATGCACAAGGCACCGTGTTAGCTAGAGCTTTTTTCAGACATTAGAACGGACAGATATACACACACACTCAAGCGGTATATATATATATATATATATATATATATATATATATATATATATATATATATATATATATATATATATATATATATATATATATATATATATATTGTGCTGTTATGAGATCACAACAAGGGTCGTTTCTGCGCCGTAGTTGTCCGCCACCGCCGGTGTCCCTAAGCAATATCGCACGAAAATAAAAAACAATAAATAAATAAAAGACATGCATGAGAGAATGGGAATCGAACCCGCGTCCACTGCGTGGCAGCCCAGCACTCCACCACTGAGCTACGCTGCTCCTATAAACTACGGTGCAAACTGACCCTACGCAGGCTTCATGTCGGGTAAAGAATCGCGTTAACGTGTGTTGTAAAGCGTTTTAGAACAGTAAAGTAATAACCAGGCGTCATACAATGCGAATTGCGTAAGGAGTGGGTCGTTAAATGCTCCAACTCATTACAAAAGCCTCAGGCATAATTCTTCGTCGTTAGCCACAGCATCAGCAAGTGCACCTAATACGTTACAAGTGTGTAGCTGGTACCGCGCTTTTCCAAAGAATGACGAATAGTGGCACAGTGGACACTTTCCCACTACGCAAAAATTACGATGATTTATGGCGTAGTGGGTACCATGCAAGTGCGCTTGTAGTAGTTGCCCCAAGAGTGTTTAAAAAAGGCTCTAGAAAGGCCGCTCTCCGTGCTTTCGTCGTGGCTGTGCTGCGGGTTCCGCGCAAGCCTGGCGGTTTTTTTTTATCCCTCTTTGCTTTTCTGCTCACTTTCTTTGTATAGTCTGCAGTTGTATTTTCTGTAAATTGTGTTGTTTCTTCCCTTTCTGAATGGACCGCTTAAAAAAAGAAAACTACCGCCCAATATCCCTGACGTCATCCAGCTGCAAAATGCTTGAGCACATACTCGTACATTTCATAGCCGAATTTCTTGAACGTAATAAGCTGCTATCTGATCACCAACATGGATTTCGTAAAAACCTTTCAACAATCACACAGCTTACTACCACTAATCGCGAGGTCGCTTTAACCCTCGATATGGCTGGTCAGATTGATTTAATCTTTTTAGATTTTAGCAAAGCTTTTGACCGTGAATCCCACAGTAAACTTCTAAACAAACTTCACAAATTTGGCCTACCATCTTTCGTCTTAAATTGGATAAAACAGTACTTAACCAACCGAACACAGTTTGTTGATGTTGATGGATACTCATCCACGCGCTTGCCAGTTACGTCTGGTGAAACTCAAGGAAGCGTCTTGGGACCAATTCTTTTTTCTCATGTATGTGAACGATATAACCGCAGCTGTGTGTCCTGATGTCCAAATTAGGCTGTTTGCCGATGATTGTTTGAATTTCAAAAAGGTAACATGCCAAAATGACCAAATTTCTTGAAACACTAGTCTAGCGAAAATCCACGAATGGTGCACAACATGGTCAATGTCCCTGAATTCCGAAAAAACTGTACTGCTACGCGTAAGCAATAAAAGACAACCCCTATTATATACGTATAAAATTAGTGCTGGCACCGTCGCAGAAGCCACTGAGTACAAATATTTGGGATTGACGATCTCCAACAAACTCACATGGTCCTCCCACATCGAAAATATCTGTGCAGCAGCTACTCGCAAAAATGGCCTACTTAGGCACAGACTGAAAAACGCGCCCCCCGATGCAAAGCAGCTTCTCGCCTACAAAACTTATGTTTTGCCTAAAGTTGAATACGCGAGCGTAGTTTGGGATCCCCACTACAAAAAAGATAAGCCTAGGCTTGAGATGGTACAGAGGCGGGCAGTACGCTTCATATTTAACAAATATAAGAGAACAGATTCTCCGTCATCTTTAATGCTGACAAATAAGATTCCAACCTTAGAGCAGCGCAGGAAAATATCAAGACTTAAATTTTTATTCTTGCTTTACCACAACAGACTGAATGTGAATGCGCGTGCATTTATTCAACCATTTTTGTCACGAACGTCGAGAAATCGACATGCACATAATTTACTTCCTTATCAAACGCCCACTAATCTTTTTAAGTGCTCTTTTTTTCCACGAACCATTTCTGACTGGAATTCACTGCCTGAATATATTGTTTCTTTAGAATCTACAAGTGCATTTGAAAGTGCGCTACTTACTGATTTAGAAATGCAGTAAACCACTGAATGTTCATGTAACTTTTCTTTTTTTCTTTTCTCTTTCACTTATGTATTTCGTCATTTTTTTTCCACTACGTGTTTTATTGATGCAATGTTACTTCATAATTTGTAAATACTGCGTTTACGCACCTGACGTATTCCGAGAAGAGTTCCTTTTTTGTTTACTTTTATACTTCTTATAGTATGCGTCACTCCCCTATGAACTGTATTATTTTGTTATCTTGACAGACTGCGCTGAGTTTATGTAATACTTCTAGATATGCCGATAGGTTGCTTTGTTTCCATTTACTGTGAGCTTGTGTGCATTACGGCTACATTTGTGTTTCTAAATTTGCAACTGTATAGTTTCCCACCTGCATGGTCCTTCGTGACCGCAGTATACTGTAAATAAATAAAATAAATAAAATAAAGGTAGCGCAGTTGCTCCTGGGCGTTTAACAAATATTGTACATATCAGTAGTGTTAACAAATTGGCCATTAGCATGACTGCCACTTGTTTTCGGAAATAAGCAAATGCCTAAGTGTGTCCGACTGGTTGCATGTGCGTGTGCATTCGCAGGAGACGGAAGAGCAGTTCTAGAACATCGTCAACCATAACAGAGAAAAATTCGCCGGGACGTCTTCGCGGTGATAGTGTTCCGCTATTAAGCTGGAGGACTCTATTCCCGGCGACGATGACGGCGTTTGTATGGAGCAGAAAAAGGGAAAACGGTTGTGTACATGACATGGGTAAACTTTAAGAAGCTCCGGCTGGTCCAAATAATTCTGGATTTGTGCACTGGTGTGTGCTCCATATATAAGCGTGCGTATTGCACTTAAAAGTCAACAAAATGGAAGCTTTAAGAACAAAGAAAAAATAGACCCTGCGTGCTTTCGTCTTAAAAAAAAATTCGGCAGATTCCACGTACCTTGGGAATCGATGTTATGCGAAGCATGTGGAGGGAAGGTGACTGTGTTGTAATGTTTTATTGAGCGAAACGTTACGAAATTACGCTAAAGATATGTGCAAATGTTGTACGCACAGACATATGTTCCACAGTCGCATATGTTTTGCATGACAAGTTGTTTACAGTTGCGTAACGATGCCAACAGCAACATGGGCAGTAGCAACACCAGAAGCGGTAAACTGATATGTAGCGCTTGTGCTCGCGAGGATGGTAGCCCTGGACACTGCAACATATATCAACTTCAGTGGATGGCGCTTTACCAGAATTGATGTTAACCCGGCGTGACGGCTGTATCATCGGAGTACATATGTAATGTTTATAAAATTGGATAGCCAGCACTGCAACGACAATTGACGTTTCACGAACATTAGGGTCTATTCGAAAAGCAGTTCCGAGACCTGGCGTGGCTCTGTAGTAGAATGCTTGATTGCCTCGCAGAATGCTTGGGTTCGATTCCTGTTGGGACCCTGCCATTTATTATTTGCATTCGTCCGGTCAACGCTGCTGATGACGTCAGCTTTTTAACGCTCTGGCGTTAAAAGTACCAATGTTTGTCTCACCGTTCCTGGGTAGTCTAAACTGTCAATCACCTGTGGCACATACCCGCATACCTGTGGCACATACCCGCCCCGTGGTATGTGCCACAGGGTTTGCCCGAAAGAGTTTGACGACGTACGCGACGGGATTGTCATTATTCATGTCACGACCAGCGAGTCATATTCGTCAAACCATCTTATTCTCACATACTAATTTTGGTCTACCCCAAGTTATAGGGGTAATCACGAGATCACCCAGACGTAGGCGGCTAGATAGATAGATAGATAGATAGATAGATAGATAGATAGATAGATAGATAGATAGATAGATAGATAGATACGCAGATAGAAACGCTAAAAGTGCCTGCAGTACGCAAAGAAATGCTTCGCATTGAATAGTAATATAATAATATCTGGGGTTTACCGTCTGAAAACCACGATATGATTATGAGAGACGCCGTAGTGGAGGGCTCCGGAAATTTAGACCACCTGGGGTTCTTTAACGTGCACCTAAATCTAAGTACACGGGCCTCAAGCATTTTCGTCTCCATCGAAAATGCAGCCGCCATGGCCGGGATTCGATCCCGCGACCTTCGGGTCAGCAGTCGAGCGCCATAACCACTAGACCACCATGGCGGGGCGCGCTTTCGTCTTCGCCCACATGCCAGTCGTTTAAAAAACTCAATATGCCCAACGAACTATTTTCAAAGCAAGACCGAAATCAGGCGTTCCTATGAAGCACGACGGCTCTTGTCTGATGTTCAAAATTCATCCGAGCCAAAATCGAAGATAAAGCTCAGCGAAGCATAGATTTTTCAAGTGTCCTTTGAGTGACACAATACTTTGTTTTTTTTACAACAACGCCACCTTTTGCTAGCGGGGGCGAAGGCAGAATTTTCTTTTTTTTTTTTTTTTTTTGGGGGGGGGGGGGGGTCATACTACGCCTCTGGTTGTTAAGTGTCATTTCTCCTTGGGTACTGATATGCGAGCTGCCCAGTTAACGTACAAAAATCGTTTTTGCGCATCCCAGGCCCCGTGTTGTTTTGTTAAGTTTACATTGTATCTTTTTTTTCGGTATCATATGTGACTGCTACTCTTATCTATAAATAAACCATTTTGTATTGACCGCATACATTGAAAAGATCTTGCGAATGTTTCCTTGCTTTTCGACAAAGTTCGTTTAATTAGTGCAAGATTTGTGGTGGGGCATCTACTGCAGCCCTTTTACAGCGAAAGGTGTTATGAGTTTAAGAGAACATATATTTGGGCAAGTTGGTTTGACATCATTTTAAAACAGCGCAGCATGACGAGGACATAAGAAACGAAGAAACAACGGGATGGGTTGTTGTTTCTTCGTTTCTTATGTCCTCGTCTTGCTGCGCTGTTTTAAAATGATGAGGTGTTATGAGGTCTCAATAAGGGTTTTTTTTTTTTTTTTTGGCGCCGTAGTTGTCCGCCGCTGCGGTCGCTGCCCGCAACCGCTATCGCGTGAATTAAGAAAAAAAAAACAATATAGAACGGAAGGGGGTTGGAACGAGTGCTCTTTCCATCGCAGCCCAGTATTCTACCGCAGAGCCATGCCGGGGCTCGTAACTCCTTCGCGCAGAGACCCTATTATGTCGGAAAAGAACCACGTTAATATATGTAATGCAACGTGGTAGAAGAGTAAAATAACGAGCAGTCGTCACACAATACGAACTGCGTAACGAGTGTGCGGTCGAATGCTTCCACGCATTACAAAGGGGTCAGCCATAATTGTTCATCGTCTCCAGCCATCGCATCAACAAATGAATGAATGAATGAATGAATGAATGAATGAATGAATGAATGAATGAATGAATGAATGAATGAATGAATCTTTATTTCATCTTGAATACTTTTCAAGAAAGGTACAGGAGCGAAAGGCGAGCAACGCCTTACAAAGGCCCCTCCACTCGCAAACATGTTACTACACCATATTACATTATATAATGGCAGTTCATTGACAGTGAACGAAAAACACACAAAATCGTAATACATTTGCCATACAATTCATCAGGAAAACAGAAAAAACTTACACACCATTACGCTTGCATGGTTATTGTGCTACTATTTTCTTCAAAACATCGACCATGACATATGATTAAAAAAGAGAAATGCTGATAGGTAGCAATACACAAATAAAGAAAAAAAAAATTGAAAAAAACGAAAGAAAGGAAACAACCAATATTTAAAACGGTAAGATGGAGCGCTGAACATAAAAATTACAACAGTACACTGAGATGAAGATACGAACGTGAGCATATACGTAATTACGTTAGAAAAAACAAAAAAGAAAAGTAACTCAAGGAAAAGCACTTGATATTTACAGATACCTATACATATATATATAGGTTTTTACAATCACTCTCTCAAACCCTGTGTTAGTAACATTTCCTTTACATTCTTTCTGAATGCATTTCTAGTCCTATTGATTGCAATATTACCTTCTTGCTTATTTAGAATTCTTAGCACTTGGTAGCTGGTTGTTTGTTTACCGTAGTTAGTCCTGTTTAGTGTTCGTCATCTCTTCAGTCTCATATCGTATGGGACTTGGTTACTGCTGCCATCTAGATGTAGTGCATTGATATGTATATTCTGTAGTAATTTGAAATTATAAAACTGGCTTGCTTGAAGCATTCGGTATTTTAAAAATAGCAGTGACGTGCTTAGTTGGTAACATGGTCCCTGATAGTTTTCATAAATGCGCAATATCCTCTTTTGTAGAAGAATGAGCCTGTTGTAGTTGGTTTTTGTTGTGGTACCCCAAAGCAGTATTCCGTAGGATAATCTCGACTAGAGCAATGAATTTGAGGAGAACTTCTTGGCCTAGTTGGTGTTGTTTGCTGTATGACATATTGCCGCTAATAAAACACACACACAAGTGAGACACGAATAGGACGACAAAACGGGCGGCACTTCCAACTGATTTATTTCAGGCATGAAACATTGATATATATACACCAGTGACACACACATGCGCAGAATAGCCATCACTAGCTAACCTGCCCACCTCTCAAACAATCTAATCTCTGAAGACCGCAGCTGTATGGACGTGTCACTTATACAATTGTCGCCTAACTTACTGATATAGAAAGCTTCTAATAACTCACGGGCGGTCTGGTATTTGCTTTTGCCTAGGATCGTCACCTCTTGAAATCGCGGTTCGCATTTGCAGTCCTTGCAGTGCGCGGGAAGATGCGCAAGCTCATTTTTTTTTCTGAGATTTCTGTCATGCTCCCTGGCTCGTACGTTCATGCAGCGGCCAGTCTGCCCAACATAATACTTGCCACAAGTCAGGGGGATCTGGTACACAACGCCTGTTACACATTTTGTGTACACCGAGGCGTGTGAAACACGCCTCGGTGTATACAAAATGGGTAACAGGCTATTCTGCGCATGTGTGTGTCGCTGGTGTATATATATATCAATGTTTCATGCCTGAAATAAATCAGTTGGAAGTGCCGCCCGTTTTGTCGTCCTATTCGTGTCTCACTTGTGTGTGTGTTTTATTAGCGGCAATATGTCATTCAGAAAACGATGAATTATACATGTTTTGCTTCAGCCAGATAGGTATCAAGGGTGCAATTTTATACAAGCATCCAACAGCTCTGGACAGTTCGGCAACCAAATTATCAACATGAACATTCCACGAAAGGTGCTCTTGGAACCAGACACCAAGAAACTTTTGCTCTTTAACCCTAGTTAACTGTTGCCCTTGAAAAGTTACAACTATTTCCTGGCTGATTTCTTTGTTTCGAGCAAGAAATATAACATAGTTTGTTTTTGCTATATTAAGCTGCTGCTTATTTTGTCTTAGCCAAGCCGAGAGTGATGCAAGCTACTGGTTGGCCTTAGTTACCCTATATGTTAAGTGTGTGGATTTAAAAAAAATGTTAGTGTCATCGGCATACATGATAACTTCGGGAGAGTTGGGTATATTTACAATATCATTAATGCAAACAAGGAATAAAAACGGTCCCCGTATTGACCTCTGTGGAACTCCTTGTGTTAACTTTAGTTTGCATGATGTGGCGTTTTTTACTTGCACAACTTCATACCGGTGACTCAGGTAGTTTTTAATCAGCTCTAGCGCGACTCCCCGCACCCCATACCTAGACAGTTTCTCCAGCAGCATATCATACTTTATGTAATCAAAAGCTTTCTTTAGATCTAAAAATAAGCAAGTGTGAAATTCTTGCTATCTTTGTAAGTATGCTATCTTTGATATAGCACAATGCTTCTTCAGTCGATTTGTTTTTTTTTTTTTTTTTTGAAAACCATATTGGCTACTAGACAGGATTTGTGTTTGTCAAAAAATGAAACCAGTCTTTGGTTAATCACAGTTTCAAATATTCTGGACATAATGGGGAGGACCGATATCGGTCGGTAATTTGATAAATTATTTCTAAGGCCACCTCTAATTGTAGCTGTTACTCGTGCTACTTTGAGTCTCTGTGGGAAAACACCGGTTGATAACATGAGATTAATAATGTGAGCAATAGCCTCCGAAATAATCTGAGATACTTCTTTTAATTCCTTCACACCAATCTCGTCAATGCCTCGTGCGAATTACTTTTAAGTATTCTTATTGACGCCTCCACCTCAGCACTAGATGTTGGTTGCAGGAATATTGTTTGTTCTATCCTACGTACAGCTGAGATATTAGCGTCACAGTCAATTTGATTTGGCTCTTCATAACATCCTGCATTTATGAAATATGCGTTCATTCGGTTAGCCTAATCATCACCATAAAAAGTTGTACCACTTATAGTCATTTCTTTTATATCACCACACTGTCTTATTCTATTAGTTAGTGCATTTACCATTTGCCATACCTTCTTTGGGTTATCGTAACTGCTCTCAAATTTTGCTGTGAAGTATTTATTCTTAGCTTTTCTTAAATCAGTGTTCAGAGTATTTCGAAAATTTGTGTATCTACACAACGCTTCAGGATCCCCACAACTAAGGAATTCGTGGTATAACTTATTCTTAGCCTTTATACGATGATATAGACTTTTATTTATCCACGGTTTTCTGCATTTTTTACAGCGAAAGCTGTTATGAGAACACAACAAGGGTCGTTTTTGCGCCGTAGTTGTCCGCCGCCGCCGCCGCCGCCGGTGTCCGTAACCAATATCGCACGAAATAAGAAAAAAACTAAATAAATAAAAAATCACCTATGACAGATTGGGAATCGAACCCGGGTCCTCTGCGTGGCAGCCCAGCATCCTACCACTGAGCTACGCCACTGCGTGAAACTGCGGTGCAAACTGATCCTATGCAGGCTTCATATCGGGTAAGAAATCGCGTTAACGCGTGTTGTAAAGCGTTTTAGAACAGTAAAGTAACAACCAGGCGTCACACAATACGAAATGCGTAACGAGTGGGTCGTTCAATGCTCCAACCCATTACAAAATGGCATAATTCTTCATCGTCGTCCGCCACAAAAGCAACAAAGTGCACATAATGCGTTACAAGTGTGTAGCGGGTACCGCGCTTTTCCGAAGAATGTAGAATATTGGTAGAGTAGACGCTTCCCCACTACACAAAAATTATTATTATTTATGGCTTAGTGGGCACCATGTAAGTGCGCTTGTAGTAGTTGCCCCAAGAGTGTTTAAAAAAGGCTCTAGAAAGGCCGCCCTTCCAGCTTTCGTTGTGACTGTGCTGCGCCTTCCGCGCAGGCCTGGCGGTTTTTATTTCACCGCACCACGATTTCCTTGAGTGGAAATGCTTTGTCAAAACAGCCCTGAATCATAGAGAAAAAATGTCGTAGGCAGTGTCGGCATCTGTTTTCTGTAATATAATGCTCCAGTCAAGGCCTTGAACTAAGTTGCCAAAAACTTCGCGTGAGATGTCATTTAGGTTTCGTCGAAATGATATCTGCTCTCATGAGTTTTACTTTCATTTAGAGTAGTCAGTAGAAATTCTGGCAGATGGTCACTAATATCGGATATAAAAACGCTCCGTTTATGTAGTCTGTGCAGAGGTTTGTTATGCAGACGTCCAATAACGTAGCACTCTGTGTTGAGATTCTAGTGGGTATATATACGTAACTTTTACAGGCGTATGTGGCCAACATGGTTGTAAATTCTCTAGAGTAAATATCTGATGATTTCAGATCAATGTTTATGTCGCCCATAATGACTAATGAACCCAAACTGATGGAATTGTCACACAATAACGTCTCAAAGAAACGAAGAAATTTTTCTTGTTTTCCAAGGGGTGGCCTATACACAACCACTGCGAGCATTTTGCCGATGCGTGCACAAAGTGCACATAATGCCTTGCAAATGCGTGGCGGGTACCTCGCTTTTCCGCACAATGAAGAATGATGGCGTAGCGGGTGCTTCACCGCTTCATAAAAATTATGATTTATGGCGTAGTGGGGGGTACTTGTCTTTGTAGTCCCAAGAGAGCTTACAACGGGTTCTAGAAATGCCGCTCTTCCACCTGTAACTGTGCTGCGCTTTCCACGCGGACCTGGCGTTCTTTTTTAGATGTGAAGCATCTTATGGCGAAGCTTAATCCGGTAGTGGTGGTGGTGGTGGTGGTGTGCCGCGTGCCCACCCTTACTGCACATGCGCAAACAGTTAAAGAAAAAATAAAAATAAAAAACCTCCTCTCCCCCCTCTCTCTCCTCTAGGCATCCCTCCCCACGGCAACCACACCCTCACTGCGCATGCGCCTCCCTTCCCTCTCTCCCCTCTTACACTCCCCCCCTCTCTCCATCCCTGCCCGCGGCGTCTAACTCCCCCCTGCGCATGCGCGTCCCCCCCTCTCTCTCCTCTCCTACGCTCCCCCCCTCTCTCCTCTACGCATCCCTGCCCACGGCGTTCACACTCCCCACTGCGCATGCGTGTCACCCCCCTCTCTCTCTCCTCTCCTCCGCTTCCCCCTCTCTCGCCTCGCGACGCCGACGCAGGCAGCGTCTGCTAGCGAGTTTCTTGGTTGAAAAAACCGACTGCTCGCGCTGCACAACCGTTCACTGGCCATCCCGTATATATGGCAATGGATCTTGACCTCCAAGGTGGTGCCGGTGGAAGATTTCTCCTGGGCGTTGTTGAACAATAAAAATTCTCAGCGTGCGCGTTAACTAAAAGCGGAGTGCGGGTCTCTGTGTCCAGTCGGAGTCTTCTGTCTCTCATTGCCCATTAGCAGCGATTGGCATGTTCCAGTAGGAAACACCGCTCCATCACTGCGTGCTTTGCGCCTCCTCAGTTTTCTCTCCTGCGCAACGCTGCGATAGGGCCAGCGTCAACGCCACCGCCAGTGTAAGCGTTAGCGCCCGCTGCTTCACATCTACACATGGTTCCCTTTAGCGGGAGATGGTGTAATTTTTTTTGTTGTTGTTGTTTCCATTTGTCCGTGCTTACTAACTTGCACCAAATAGAAAACTTATCATAGAAGGCCGACGGCCGTTCTAATAGCGTCAATTTCACTTTTTTGGGGCTCAAATAGCGAGAATGCTACTGAATAAACCAAGAAGCACAACGAAACGCTCATGACGCGCTTAATTCATAACAGCTGAGTGAAAATAGGTGTTTTCGCGTCTGGATCTTGCACAATTCGTACAGTTCCGGCAACGAAATGAACTAATTTAAACATGGCATAATTGTCGAGTTCTGAATATTTTGGACATCGAACAACGCTTTTGTCAAAATAAAAGAAAGCGATGTCCATATTTATTTATACATGCGTTTATCTTTAAAAGTTCACAAATAAAACATTAGTAACACCTAAAGAGATTTTTCGAATGCACAGGAATGTTTACTTAGTGAACATGACCGATATGTGAATATTAAATTATGGTTCCCATAGTTACACAGCCCGCTATCTACGTGGGCGCTGTCTTGTTTTGTCTGTCTATTAATGCAAATGGTATGAAGGTTGCTCGTTTTTTGCGCTTAGTAGCGTCGATATGGATGCGGATCGTATTTTGAAATATTTGGTTAATATTAAAAAGAAAGTTCGCACTTACGCGTGCTCATACGATTTGTTTTAATATTCGCACACCACGAGTTCATAAAAGAAAGGATTGAATTAGGAATGATCCACGAAATACATCATGCTAATAACTCCGTTTTGGCATCGAAGTGGCGTGATTTATTAGCCATCACCTACGTTTCTTCACTTATACAGCCTGCATGCCTCTTGGAACTGTCCCAAACTATGCTCGTCCAGTGGCCAGCTCCTGCAGAACGTGCTGCTGCACCCAAGTGCCAAACCTGTGCGACTACCTGCCGTGCATCGATGCCCAACATCGTGGATCTGTTATGGTTTTTGATTTTACAAAAGAAAAAAAAAACTAAACCTGCAAGATGTGCTATGAGAATTTAAGTTGTGTATCACAGACGGCCCGGCCAGGGCTGCGCACATTTTCTGAAACAACATCGTCGTTGTTGAGTATATCGGGAAGCACGTTCTAAAACAAACCTTTCGCCATGATGACTCAGCTCATTTAAAAAGGCGGGATAAATATGTACTTGATATAAAGGATGCACCGCTTGTTGACAAGCAATTGTTGCGTTGTTATTGAGAGAAACAAAAAGGAAGTGTCTTTATTAACAGACTTGTGTGCGTGTCAGTCTCACATTATTTTTATTCCAAAAACTTCTCTAAATGGGACAAATACATTAAGGAATTCGGCTTTTATTTCACTGCATGGATAATAACAAAGCTTGTTTCATAATAAATGACATTATTCGGAAAGACACAATGAGGTGTGGCCCCTGATCAGGCCGGGAAAATTGTTGCCCTCTCCATGAAGCGATGCAAGACTTTCCAGATAGCGTTGTCCGCGACGTTCACGAAGTCCTAAAGGCGGCACGCGTAAGACGCCTCCAGTTTACAAGACGTTGTATACCATGGCTAATGGCAGGCTTGATCGTTTACACGTTTGAGACCATCTCTGTAACATCTTAGTAACGTATTAAAAAAACGGTCCTTGAACGCGGTTTCGGGGAATCTTCATATGTAACATTAGCGAGGGTTTCGGAGGACGCTCTCGGTAAGATTTTTTACGCCGTTACGTTGGTGGTTACAAAGCTTTAGAACAATTTCAAAAGCAGGAGCGGTGCCAGGGAGAGAGCCAGCTAAGGTTTTGACATGCCGCTTGTAGCTACCCTTAAGACACCAATGAAAGCAAACGCTGCAGTTTGTTCTGTGGGGACAGCATAGGGTCCCCGAGGGAACTAGATATACATAAGCTTTCGGCACTGGAAGGGTGACTGCATAAAGTAAGCCCTGTTTTCACTGGGGTGAAAACAGGGCTTACTCCTTGTGGACAATGCCATCCCTACAGAAGAGAGCTACGTGGTTAGATTTTTGGCGTTTTTTGATTAGTCCCGAGGTGATAGACTTCGGCCGCCCATGTGTTAATCTCGGTTCCGTTGGATGAAGCTGCGGTGCATCATGCAACAGGACTGTGATGAGTGTGGTGCGCGTTGAGCGAGTGTTTAAAAAGTGCGCGACATGAAAAGAAGACTGGGGTGCAAATCAAGGGCAGTTGGGCCATGGGTCCGAGCCTTGCATTGAGTCGCCTCGTCGAGCTGATCTGGTCTTCCGAGAGCGTCAACGAGCAAACGCCGTTTCATCGCCAGCACCAGCCAACCCACGTCTCCTCCTCCAATCAAGCCGCCGCGATTTGGTGAGACGGAACTTGCATTCTTCCCCGCCCCGCCACTCAGCCGCGTCAAGACTAAACGTGGAAATTTAAGGCTTTGAACTTTAGTTCCGTGTGTGTTTAGGAGTTCTTTACCGTGTGCAGGAAACCTTTTGATATGTTTGTTAGTGTGTGAATTTTCTTTGCTTTAATCTTATTGAATGTTTTGTGTGTGTTGAACAGTCGGCTTTGTCCTTTCATAAAACTCTCAGTGGCTCAGCCCTAGAGTGCGAATACAAACAAAAGAAAGAACCTGCATCACAAGGACTCATGGTCATAGGCGGGCGGCCGGGGGGGGGGGGTGTCAGGGGGGCTCCCCCCCCTCCCCCCA
Source organism: Rhipicephalus appendiculatus (assembly GCA_030522465.1). Lineage (NCBI taxonomy): Eukaryota > Metazoa > Arthropoda > Arachnida > Ixodida > Ixodidae > Rhipicephalus > Rhipicephalus appendiculatus. Next base: position 1,474 of record JALIZH010014318.1, on the reverse strand, counting down.
TTGGCATCTAAGAGGGGGGGGGCCGCAAATTCTGCCCCGTACATTGACTTATGAGGGAGGGGAGGTGCTGCGACGACGCTTCGCCCTGCCGCCCCCCCCCCCCCCCCCCCCGCTCTGAAAGGGAACCCTTCGCACGCTTATGCTCATGATACAGTATTGAGCCCACGTCTTTGAAGGCTTGCGCATTTTCTACAAGCCACAATAATAATCAGTTGAGCTGTTTCTTGTTTATGTTCTTTCTTTTTCTTAGGGAGCGGGCGAGCGTGGTCTGTCTGCAGAAGCGCCGCTTATGCCGACACGCACCGTCTGCGTTATCACATTATCGACGTGCCATGGGAAGCGATAAATATCCAGCGGTGGATCCTCTCCAGCCACCTCCTTTATGAGGCGTACGCAGGCTCATATGCGCGAAAGATTTTGAAAGCGATTCTTGCGAAGAGTGTGACTCAGCATCGCGGCATGCTCAGTGGCTGAGACCCGCGTAGAAGTTTTTGTGATTTGCGTAAAAAAATGTAGTAATAATTTCCTATTCAAAACCAACTGTGCCTGTTTTACTTCTGACAATCCGTCAATCCACAGAAGACATTCACGACCTAAAAATAACGATAATGGCAACTATTGCACCATGCTCGCTCAATGTTGTGGTTACTCAGTATACGTCAATTTGGCCAATTTTCGTGCTTTCTAGTTCTGACCTCACAAAAGTAATGCAACATGTTTTAGGGGCGAAGCTCCTTAGGGTGTGGGTCTGTGCCTCCTTTGTAGTAGTAGTAGTAGTAGTAGGTAGGTAGGTAGGTAGCCACGTGCAGTGGAATGTACCCACTCCGCGTGATAACGATGACGATGACGCAGCATACTGGAATGTACCCACCATACGTGATAACGATGAAGTATAAGCGCGTTCCACAATTGTGCAATGTACCCACTACACGTGATAAAGATGACGATGACGCAGTATAGTGGAATGTGCCCTCTACAAGTGATAACGATGAAGAATAAGCGCGTTCCAGTATAGTGGAATGTACCCACTACACGTGATAACGATGACGATGACGCTGATGACCATGAAGTATAAGCGCGTTCCTGAATACACATTCTCTTTCTGCCATGGATGAAAACGATCGAGCCTCGCCCACTCATCCTTATTCACTTCGTGGATATGGCGTGATTTTTTAGGGGCGAAGCTCCTTATGCCGTGGGTCGTGCGTCCCATGTTTGTAGTAGCCACCTGCGTGATGACGATGACGATCGCGATGCCATACAACACATGGCATCGCGATATGGTCTCACATGCACATCGTTTGACCACATGCAACCCACCACCATCACGTCTTTGCCGTGGGTCGTGCGTCCCTTGTAGTTTGTAGTACGTAGTAGCCACCTGCGTAACCAGAAGCATCTCCCTGTGTGATGACGATGACGCTGCCATCACGGCATAACCATGACGCTGATGACGATGACGATCGCGATGCCA
>JALIZH010014317.1:0-11051 GCA_030522465.1 Rhipicephalus appendiculatus | reverse complement strand
TCTCTCTTTACGGATATCGTTATCATACATTCATTACCCGCCTTCGGATTTATCCTCACGGCTTTCATGTGTGCCTGAGTTTATGGGTCATGGCGTGAAACATTTGGAACGTGCGCCTCAGTATAAAAATTTAATGAACTTCCAGGCCTAAGTCAGGCCCAGGTGTAGGGAATTTATATTGCTCTTGGTAAACAAACCAGGATTCGGGTTCGACAACCCTCCTTGCCTCTCCGCCCTCCCCCTTTTTCCTCCTCCCCCTGGTCTCCGAAAAGCCGGCAGTGGCGCCGCTGAAGCAACCGGCTGCTGTCAACTCAGCCCTTGAGGCGCTGCCCAGCATAAGCACACCGAGCAGCTTCCCTTCTGGCATCGGTAGGGAGAGGAGGCTGACGGGGAGCCGAGGTTCACGCCCGGACCACCAGGCGGCCTCGCATCTGACAGCGGGCGCGCACCATGCTCATTCGGTGACTCGCTGGGAAACGGTGTGCGCTGCCGACGCTCGGATACCACGCGCCGCCGATGGGACTCGGGGATACAACCTCTGGGCTGGATTGCGCTCTTAGACGCTGTGTCTCGTCGGCCACTGCTTCACTCGGTTAGTGCTTTTGATCGCACACCCTCACCCTAAACAGGATGTCCATGGGATAGCCTCATTACCTCTTTAATGCCTTGTTTATTCTTTTTTTATTCAATTTCGCCGCAGAAAAAAAAAAAAACCCACACTCGTTATAAGTAGCGATACTTTTAAAACCAGCGACGGCCGCGTATCAATCGTTCTCACTTATTGCAACTACAAATTAGGTGGAAATAAAGAAAAGCAGTCGGTCCCTTGGGATTGTTCATGTTCGATAAACTCAATGCAAGCTTACGTGCTTGCGTTGTTCATAATTTCGTTATAATAAACTGTCTTAATTGTTGCAGACGACTGTCCTCCCAAAATATGCGGGCGATATTATTTAATTTTTTTTTTCATTTTTCTCGTCAATAGTGCGTCATTTACTTTTGCTTTAGATACACCGGCGCGAATGAGCACAATGAATGGTGACGTAACTAACCAACCGATAACTTTCTGAAATTGAAGCGCATACACTTTCTTTCGAGTTTTTTTTTTTTTTGTGATGAGTTTCGTGTTCTTGAACTTACAACCCGGAAATAATTTGTTCTTGTTACATGGCAGTTACATCCTGTCTCTTGAATGCCGCACTGCTATTTCGATTTCGCTTTTTCTGCTAATGTATGCATACAACAAACAAAATCGGCAGCTTGTTTAGGTATTTGGTAGCCTTTATAGCAGAGGATCGTGCTTTTCAAGGCGTAAAGATTCTAAAGATTATCAGAATAAAGCATTGACGTGTGTTATTCATAAGGCTGGCATAGCGCTGTTGATGTCATAAGGAATGAAGCAGAAAAAAAAAGAAACATCATTGCAAATGCTACAACGTATCGATCAAAAGGCTTACAGCTCTCGGACGACTACGCTTCAATAAACGACTGCTACAAAATTTTATAACTTCCCAAAATTGCACAGTAGAATCCATTTCAGCAATGAGTGGCGGGGAGAAAGGTCTTTTTTACTTTAAGCATGTATTTTGTGCCTGGCTGCCTATAAATGCAGAACACAGTACAGAAATATGCAATACAGCTCACTGTGTTATAAAATTCACAGATGGAAGCAAGAAAAATAAAACTGCCCGTATGCAAAATCAGAAAAGAAAAGGCTGTTTCTTCATGCCCCCGGTGCGCATTTTCAATTCCAAACTTATTTTTGTGGGTCTGTGCGAGGGTCTGCTACCTGGGCTATGCTGCTGGTATGCCGCGGTGAGCGCAAGCAAATGAAAGATTCCAAGAAAATTTACTCTGGTTGTGTGGGTTCATGCTTAAGCATCAGCGCAACGTTTGTATAAAATTATGCTCCAAGATAGCTCTTTTTTATTAAGAAAGATCAGGACCAGAAACTGATATATAAAAAACGCATGTCAATGGAATAGTCTACTGCGATTTTCGCTATTAAATTTTCTTCTTTCAATCATGCAGGCACACAAGGCCCCACAGGAGGTGCTTCACGTAGTCTGCTACAGCGATGGAGTGCACGCCTACCTCACTTTGATGTAGCACAGCAAGAGCGCCGCCCACCAGTGCGCTTGCACCACTCAATTCGATACGCGGCCTTGCCGGATGAGCTGCGCTAGGCCGTGTTCACCCTAAGAGTGGGCGAGCCTATACGGGAAACGAAATCTGTTTCCTCATATGCGTGCTTACATTTATTTCCTTGCGTAGAACTGAAAGGTTGGTCAGAAAATTGGAGATTGCGACAATGTGTTGTAGCAGCACGAGCAACGACGGGGCCTCCATCCTGAGTAAATATGCGTGAACAAGAGTAGAATAGCTTGCATCAACCCGTAGTATTTGGGGCCGGGGCGCCTCGTTTTGCCAAAATATATGTTTACCAGCGCTCGGCGAATTTCAATCTGCACACTTGAGCCTAGCGAACGCACACAACGCTTCATATAAAAACTTGCATGTTTCGAACACTTAATCTACAATCTGTCGCATAGAGACAGGGTGTTTTTTTTTAAAGCAATACCTGTTATGAGATTCTCACAACGGCCGATTTTGATGACGTAGTGGTCTGCCGCCGCTGCTACCGGTGTTTGTAATCACTATCGAATGAGAAAAAAATAATTCAGAATCGAGCAAGATCAGAACATAGGCCCTCTGCGTGGCAGTCGGGTATTCTACCACAGATCCATGGTGGTGCCTCAAACTCCTTCGCAAAATGAGCCTATACAGGCGCCATGTCGAGCAAGTAATCTTGTTAAATCATCTAATACAGAATGTTAGAAGAACAAATAACGCCAGGCATCACACAACGCGAACTGTTGAACGAGTGGGTGGTTTACCTTAAGTTTTCCGCCACTTACAAAGGGCTCAGCCATAACTCTTCATCGTCCTCAGCCACAACGTAAACAAAGTACACATAATGCCTTAGAGACGCGTACGGGGTACCTTGCCCCTCTGCAGACTAATGTGTAATGCACAATGGGTACTTCAGTACATCGCAAAGCTATGACGATTGATGGCGTAGAGGGCAACATGCGACTTTACGTGCAGTCGTCGCTCCAAGAGATTACAACGAGCCCTAGCAAGGCTGCTCCTAAAGCCTTCTCTGTAACAGTGCTGCGTGTTCCGCGCCGGCATGCATTTTTTTTCCAATAAAACTTTCTATTACAGTCAGGCACCTTTCGTCTTCGCACACGATATCTACGCCGAGGACGAGATACTTTACACTACCTAAAGTAGCACGATAATATTTAATTAACAAAGATTTATTAGTATTCTTATTAAATAATAACTTGAGGGTGGTTGCTTATATGAAAATTTGTAGGACGTAACAATTTATCTCTTACCGGCTTGCTAGAAATCCCAAAAGACCACAAGTAATTTGAGATATCAATAATAGAAACTGAAGGTCCCTATACAGGCCATAGCGAAACTGAGCGCGCCGGCCACGTAGGAAACGCAACTGATGTGTTACGTGATGCCGGAAATGACGTGAAGTAGTTTGACAAAAAAGGCACGTCGGAGCACAATCTGGTCTGGACAAAACAACAAGTCTTCCTAAAAACACAAGTGGACTGCTTATTCATACGTACATTGTGTATTGCTCATAAGTTTCTTAAACTCTCAAAAATTGAAGGACACTTTGTACATTCCAAAGTGTGTTCGGCGAAAGCTTGTGGCCATTCGACTGACTATGCCATGTCTTTTTGTTTTCTCGGACGGACGGACGGACGGACGGACGGACGGGCGGATGGATGGATGGATGGATGGATGGACGGAGGGACGGAGGGACGGACGGACGGAGGGACGGACGGACGGACGGATGGACGGACGGACGGACGGACGGACGGACGGACGGACAGACAGACGGACGGATGGATGGATGGATGGACGGAGGGACGGAGGGACGGACGGAGGGACGGACGGACGGACGGACGGACGGACGGACGGACGGACGGGCGGATGGATGGATGGATGGATGGACGGACGGACGGACGGACGGACGGACGGACGGACGGACGGGCGGATGGATGGATGGATGGATGGATGGACGGACGGAGGGACGGAGGGACGGACGGACGGACGGGCGGATGGATGGATGGATGGATGGACGGACGGACGGACGGACGGACGGACAGACGGACGGACGGACAGACAGACAGACGGACGGACGGACGGACGGACGGACGGACGGACGGACGGGCGGATGGATGGATGGATGGATGGATGGATGGACGGACGGACGGACGGACGGACGGACGGACGGACGGACGGACGGACGGACGGACGGACGGACGGACGGATGGACGGATGGACGGACGGACGGATGGATGGATGGACGGACGGACGGATGGATGGATGGATGGATGGATGGATGGATGGATGGATGGATGGACGGACGGACGGACGGACGGACGGACGGACGGACGGACGGACGGATGGACGGACGGACGTGAGCATGAGACATTAAAGGCTTTCGCCTTAATAGGCGCAAAGGTGGTGGCGGTGATGTTGCCACAGGTGGGGTTATCCTGGCAAACATAGCCGCCAATCGCTCCGCCTGAGCTACCCTCTCCACAGAAAAATAGGAGCCACTTCCTTGCGAATTATTCGCACACCTTCTGGAAACAATCTCTTCACGGCATCCGTGCGGAAACCCTTCTTTCTTCATATTGTCCACTAGTCTGCCTCTTTCGGAGCAAAGTCACTCACAGGACCGGATGCAATTATCTGTATTCCCAACTTCATTGCGCTCAACGCACAACGGGGAAGAGGGACCCAACCATTTTGCATGCCTGGGAGAAGAAGCGCCGAAGTGGCTGCCCTGAGCTTTACGCTTTACAGTGGAAAAGGAGTAGAAATAGTACATTTTTGCGGAAACACCGCAACCTCCCCCCCATTCCCCTTCAACTCGGCTTTCTTTATCAACAGGAAAAAATGAGCACGCAATCAGTACGTTGTGGAAAGTAGCGAAGAGATACGTCATTTCAACAAGCCCACATCTGCCTCACTGATATTTTGATAATTAGGCGAGTATTTTTGCAGTTTCGAATATAATTCTGACTAATTCATAAATTCTCATAAATGAAAAAATTAGTAACGACTACTACAGAGTACTGAGAAGAAAATGCACTAGGTTTGCTTCGCGTAACGCCGTTCCTCTTTTATTGCGATAGCAATTATATGGACACTCTCGGCTGATTTTCGCCATCGCCGTCGCCGTCTGTCGACGCCGTCATGTCCCGGATATGTGTATGTATGTGTATATATAAAAAAGGCATAAAGAAAAATAAATCAGTAGAAAAAAATTGCAAACCACCTGACCGGGGATTCGAACCAGCGACCCCTCGCTCCGCAGCCTGCTGCGCTAGCCAACACAGCCACAAGCCATGCTCGTGCCAAGGATATAACGGCGAGCTGTTCATATGCAGCATTTGACGCTCGCGTTGCGCAGATCTCGGAACAGCTTGAGCGTGTTTTCTATCAAGCAACGCTTTTACCGTTTCTTTCAAATTCAAAACTGCCCTGAGATGCGCACGAAAAAGTGGCTCCCTCCTGGACCACTTATGATTTAGAAGGAAAAAAAAAAGAACACCGGGCACACTTGGCGTCAGACGCCACCGCGTGGCAGGAGACGCAGAGGGTTCATTCCACGTGCCGCAGTTTAAAAGAAAAAGAAGTATCAAACAGCGTCGAAATGTCATATAATCATATAATCAATCAATCTTGAATGAAAGCTGGAAAATGATCCTCTAATCGTAGAAATGCACGGAATGAGTATATATCGTACGGCTTTGCTAGTTTTGTAATACGAGCCACCTATTTTTCGTTCGTGTTTTTTTTTGTGTTCCATCTAAAACTCTGCAATGAAAAGTGACCTTGGTTTCGAAGAACTCCCTCTTTTTGAAATTCACTTTTAACATAGCATCAGATAACGCTGTCACGATATGAGCCAGATGTTCTTCATGGAGCTTTGTACTTTTAGAGTGTATGATGATGTCGACTACATAGACATTGCAAAAGCTGCTCACGTAGGGGTGTAATACGGCGTTCATCTTTTTCTCGAACCAACTCGGTGCGTTTTTCCATCCTAAAGGGAGGTGTCTGTATTCATATATGCCAAATGATGTAAATGCGGTGTATCGCATGGTGTGTTCTTGTAGTGGCATCTGCCAGAAGTCCTTGCACAGCTCTATGCGAGAAAAGCACTTACAGCATCTCGTTTCATCAGTGGTGGTGTCGATCCTCGGCATTAGAAAATGAATCAGCAATGTTTGGCTATTTAGCGCTCTGTATACCTTACATGGGTGCCAGCTACCGTCTTCTTTCGGAGCAATGGTGATAGGTGAGGCAAATGGAGAAACCAACGGGCGAAGGGTGAATAACTTTGGCATCTAATATGTTTTGAAGGAAGCAGTTCGGGGCGCAGTTGCGAAATTACACTGCTTTTGTTAGGTATCCGTAGGTGGTCCTGTTTTCGTTCCGGCTCCGCTTTGTCAGCTTCTTTATCAACAGACACTACATAGTCCCAATAAATATTTAGTCTCAACGGTTTTACATCTGGACGAGAAAGGAGAAAGCTGTACTCCACAGTGTCTAAAACAAGTGTAAGTTCTGCATTTTTAGACTGATACTTCACCTTCTGGCATGACCACTCACAGTACACTTTCTCGTTTCCGCCATATCCACGCAAAAGAACTGCCTTCGTTGGGATACAACTTGAGCATTCGCATTGCTTTTCTTGAAGATGGATACAGATGCGCCACTGCCTATCAGAGCTCGTACGCGTTGTCCATGAACTTTCAGGTCTATATGCATGAAGCATGAAGAAGTCAAACAGTCTTATATTGTGTCACAGAATCAGAGTGAGAACCCTCATTTCCTAGTTTTTTTTAACATGAAAGTGTTTTATGCCGGGGCCCACCAAGATTTCAGTGACGTATTTCCGTCACGGAAATGACGTCGATAAAATACAAATGATCAGAAGACAAAGAAAAAAAAGTTCTGTCAACGAGAGTCAAACCTACGACCTCTAGGTCCACGACAAGAGATGCCAGGCACGCTATCCACTGCGCCACGGTCACATACATTGCAGGCTTTAAAAACAAGCCTTTTATATCTACCACTGTCTTCTCACAGTGCTCTTGCTAAGAGAAGTAAGGCATTATGACCGTGAAATGCACGATTAGTTTCTTCAAAGCGTTGTTTCTCCGCGTCCGTCCCATTCGGGGTGTTTCGAATAGTAAATGTGCAATTTTGCCGACGCATTAACACACTGCCAGGTGGCGACCTTACCCCGAGCATCCACACTCGTAGCATCCGTCCTTACCAAAAATAGCTGTGCGACGCGCGAGTGCGTCTCGTGGCCGTAACTCCGCGTCCCTAGTCATGTTCCTAGCTCGCCCCACGAAAAATCGCAGCCGGCCAACGGGGAAGACACGACGCGCGTTGCGTTTCCCCCTGGTCGAGTAGGCGACCTTAGCCCAAGTTCGGCGCCCAATCATTGACGCTGTTCTGGCTGTCACACCGCTTGCAATGACTCCGCTCTCACCGTACAGCTAACACAAGCATCTATGACCACAAGGGTTTCTTTAATCATCCATCATAGACGTTAGTCGTCGGGATACAGATGTATACCATCAAGCGTCAACGTGGATGCATCCACGTTAAAGGGTGCTATAACTGTCACCACACCAATAGACATTGTTCAAGCTCTCTTATATCAATGTGCAGTAAACATTCGACTACTTCTTTAAGGACACGTTGCACTTTCGTGTTATACCGATTCCTATGACGGAGGGATCAACCATGTTTTTTTTCTAATATTTGCAAAACGTGTCCCTCAGCCACTGACTCCCTCTCGGTGGAGTGCAACGACTCGTGGTGTCTTGCCCCTTGCGACGACTTTGGTGACCGCGCACGAAGCTACCTGACCGCGCACGATGCTCCTGTCCCTTGAAAATCTCGATGCGGCTTTGCCGTCGTCTTTGTCCCATGGCAGGCAGTATCTTGGAGTGACTGCAGCAAAGCGTCTAGGGGTCTTGGTGTTCCATCTTGAACCTTTGCAATTGTCGGGGTAAGCCGCGTGTGACAAGCGTTATAACAGAAGTCAGGGAAAGATCCAGCTCTGCAAGATAGAGTAATTGATGTTTTTCAAAGAAGTAGTCCATCATTGGTCCAGACGGGCAGTGGTAGAAAATGGCTTGATCCCATCGCTCAAGCTGGCTACAACGGAATGACATCATGAAGCTCTCCATTTGTGCTCTATGGATGACGTTCGTCTTCCAGGGTACGCAACTCGTGCCATTTTCTCGCGATGTAAGTTAAAAATTGGGAGCAGATGTTTCCCTCGTCGTTTGTCTTTGTTCTGTCAATAGGCGTACTCAAAGAACGTACTACAAGTATCTGGGTTTCCCGGCAACCAATCGAAGGGTTCAGGTTTCACAACCTCAATAGGACGGCTCACTTAAGGCTTAAAGCTAATAAAATTGCCCTAACCATTTCATTTTGTTGGCAAACTTGCTTCTGGTGAGCTTCAATCGCCTGAAGTACAACGACGAGGAGCTCATGGTAAGTTGGCTCCGACGCAGCTGACTTCTCTAGTGTCGGTGTCAAAGGCCGATGAAAAGGGAGACTAGAAGACTTACCTTCAAGGACCCTTGTTCCAATAGTTTGTCCGAAGACATAGTCGCCTTCTCGAGAAGTGTAGAGCTCAGCTCACGTGTCGTCACGTCGACGGGAAGATCAACTGTGGATGTACCCGGAAGCGCGTACTTCCTGAAGGCCAGGCTGTCTGTGGTTGGCTGAACGAAGAAGGTTACCCACATCATGGACCGCCAACGTCGGCTGCGAGAAAATGTGTAATAAAACTTCACTTATTCACAGCACACAAGAGGCTCCATCTTGTTTTATCTCACTTCTTCCTTATTCTCTTCGTCCCCCCTGTCCCTTGTCTTATTCCGACTTCTAACTGCAGGCTGCTTGGATTGCTCAGACAGACAGACAGACAGACAGACAGACAGACAGACAGACAGACAGACAGACAGACAGACAGAGATAGACAGACATAGATAGATAGATAGATAGATAGATAGATAGATAGATAGATAGATAGATAGATAGATAGATAGATAGATAGATAGATATATAGATATATAGATAGATAGATAGATAGATAGATAGATAGATAGATAGATAGATAGATAGATAGATAGATAGATAGATAGATAGATAGATAGATAGATAGATAGATAGATAGATAGATAGATAGATAGATAGATAGATAGATGGGCACTCTTTTCGAGAATACAGGTAAGTTTTCCTGTGCGAGGTCTAAAGCTATGAATTCGGGGTGCAGCTCTTTACTTGGCGAAAAAAATTAATGAGTTTTATTTCTCTTATTACTGCTAGCGAAGCGATTTCCAGAGTGGTTACGTTGGAAACACGAAGCAGTGTGATAAAAACAAATAGCACTCAGCAAGAACAAAAATGAAGGTAAGAGTACCAAAAAACTAAACATTGACTTTTAGCGTTGTTTATTTATTTGCAAGAACGGTAAATCCGAGGAAATCCAATGAAACATGACTGTGATCCTCCGGAACGGCATCATACGGCGCCACTGAGAAACCAACCGTGAAGAAGTGCTGTCGTTCGCAGATGGGACAACGGGGCAGCTTTGCAGAAAGGGTATATCTGTATCGCCTGCCACTGAGCCCAAGATATAACAAATAAAGGACCTCGAGAACCCTGATGGCAGAGTATGGTGAAGCTCACTGCATTTGGTTTATAACTACAGTGTTAGCGCACCCACATCACGGGATTTTACTTTCCCACGAGTCGTTCGATGTTCACTTTCTTGCTCCATTATTTGCCATGATTATACCTTGTCTGCCGAGCTTATCACAGTTACGTATAAACTTCCGTTCACCATCGAGTAGCCTTCTACCGATAACAACGGATAAGAGTATGATGTGACTAACACGGTGTGTGCTTGATTGTGCCTCTTCTTTCGTCCTTGTCCTAAGTTTTCGCTGGTTTGTTTTCGCATCTAACTATGAACCAACCGGCCCAGCTTTTCACTCTTCTGGACTAACTCTCATAAGGGCGAGTTTATTTAGTACTCACCTCGTCAGAATTACTACTACAAGTGCGCAACTGGACACAACTGTAAACGCGAAAAGATACACCGACGAAAAAAAGAAGACAGTTTACTTGAAGTTTCGGTCCCCCCATACGGGAGCCTTATTCACAAGATTGGATTGTATGCAAGGCTCCCGTATGGGGGGCCGACACTTCAAGTAAATTGTGTTCTTTTTTGTTCGGTGTATCTTTTCGCGTTTACACTATGTATTTCCCAGGCCAGACGAGTTGCCGTCAAACTTTGGATTTCGTCAACTGGAGACAATTTCAAGTGAATAAAGACGACCTTGATTTCCCGTTCTCCCATTAAGAAAGTAGTAAATGTGCGGCAATGAAGTATTCGCCCAAGTGGTACACATCGTGCCGTCGTAGCTGCGCTCCTCAAAACAATGGCTGCAATCAGATCACCATATCTGGAGCTCACGGCACGCGAAGGTATCCTCTACGTAATATCTGTTATGGAAGAACGCAAGGGTTTGGAGCTCTGAGGTAAGTTTTATTGAAAGAATTCGAAAAAGCACTCACGTGCGTACTCCATGATTGGACTTGCACCAAAATGCCGCTCATTTATTTTACTCAGGTTGCTTTATTTCACTGCCTACACCCAGAGGTGTCGCAGGCCCCTGGTAATGGAAGTTATACTGAGCTTGTTTTCGGCTGGTATTTAACAAGGACTCTAAGCTTTATTGTATAAATTGCTAATCCGTTATATCGTTGACGACGCAACTCCCGTCTTGAACCCTTATAAGCAGTGCGGCATTAGCTGGCAGGACACAATTGTGCAAAAAAAGCTGTAGGTTTACACGCTCTCCTTGCCTTTTCGAACTTAACACCGTCTTCTACTGTTTCTACTG